>WOGP01000378.1:0-25552 GCA_015342065.1 Leptinotarsa undecemlineata | reverse complement strand
TTCCTTCCTTTCTTTGGAAGATTCCCTTATCCTTTTTTGTATCAAGATGGAGTAGTAGAAAACCAAAAACTTTCTTTCCCAAAAAAGAAAAGTATGTCTTTTATGTTGGCATTTACTAATCTTTTCTAAGCTATATCTGTTCATTGAGAAGAATATTAGTGTTGATGAAATGTTATAGATTTCAAATAACTAATTTATAATCTTATCTGGCTCTGTCTATGGCAAACTCATATATTTTTGAAAGAAGCTCATCAGTGGTAGATATAATTTAGATAGTTTTTAAATTTTTCGAACCTTTTTTGCATCAACTATATTAAAATTTGTATCGATGTCTTGACTATGCACACAATAAGGTTTATTTTGAATTTTTTCAGTGGACTAGTGACAATCGGATGAATATACATATGTGTGAGCATGCCAAACTGATGTCACATAAAGTACCAACTTATTTCTACAAATTTTCCTACGATGGTGAGATAGGAGAAGGACCTAAAATTAACATTTCAGGTAAATGAAAAAAATAGTCTGGAAGCAAATTATAGCACTGAACGTAGTAATCTCAAGTTGTATTTATTTGATGGATATTGGTATTTCCATTAGAATAAGAAGATGAAAATATGATTGAGTCTTGTAAAATATTTTTCCCAATGTTCGAAACTAAGTGAATCAAGTTGTTCATGATGAAGTAATAAAATTATATTTTTTGTTATATCTGACTATGCTGTTACTGAACTTGAATATTGAAAAATGTGACAATTCTTGCTATTTTGAATTTCATCACTAAGTTTTTGATTTTCAATTCGAATTATGGATTTCTAATAACCAATCATACTCAAACCACTTAGAGAGTAAGTATTTAGTGACATGAAAATTTCCTAGAGACTTGAGAAGTTACGCCTATTCCAAATTGATGGTTGATTCAATCCAGAAACGAAACATCTGGGATGAAGACTTTGCTGCTTGCTTGCAATACAATGGAGAATTATGGTGAAATTAGATGGAAAAAGACTCAGTCTGATCAAATATGTTCTAATCACTAGAGTCTATGCCAAAAATAGTGGTTTGAAGACCACCATCAGAATAAAAGTTTATATATTTGATTCTATTTGTTTTCAATTTTTTCTCCTGGATATTTTACACTAATGCAATGGTCAAAATGATATGGTTCTAGAAGAAAGGTATTCCTGCCATCACTGGAATATTTCTCATTCTCTAAGGAAACCTTTTTTTATTTACCTTCTTTTATTGTCGACTTATTTACTTTTGTGGAAATTTCGTGTGGACAATTTCGCTTTCTGCTTTGATAAGTTTGTTGGAGACCAAAAGAAAACTGCACACACCTCAGCAACTTTTGATGCGTTATAAAGCTAAGCATACCTTGAAGCTGTTGGATTCCATCCAGAAAAAAGATATTCGCCCGTTTGGAGACAGGAACATCACTTGCAACATTGATAGTCTGGAACATCGAAGGAAGGTTGAATATTTGTCTCTCTTTCATAGATGATATCACGAGAGGTGTTCAAGTAATTTGATTCCATAGCATACATAGCAGAAAAACACGAAGGTCTGTGGCTGTTCATCGTTGTGAGGTTTAACCCAGTACACCTCAAAAATCACTGTTCAAGAACTCTTTCATTTAGAGAACTGCGTTTGTGTAAAATGCAATTCCCGAGAACGTTTCTCCAAATAAAATTATCTCCAGCAATTCAACTCCAACGTGAATCGCTACTTTCACACAGGCACTGCTCTTAGAGTGTTCGTGTTTTGTTTTTGGGAAAAGAGCATTTCTCAAAAGCAATGATTGATGAAGCAATTGGTATGCTATTCAATTGAAAGACAATTCCATTGCACAGGAAGTACTCGCACCATAGTTTTATTAGGAATTTCTCACTCAGTCCTCCATAATTTTTTCTCGGAAAAAATGTCCAAATTCACTATTTTTTCATAATACCGAGTTCTTTTTAGTGCTTTACGGGTTTTAGTGGCACACCCCAAATTACTACTACTCTGGGTCTAGAGAAACAAGATGTAGAACATTGCATTTTTGCGCATTCGGATCTAGGAGCTATTTTGACACCACTTCAATACTTGATAAAGCTCATTGGCCGTCATTTCTGTCCATGGGAATTGTTAGAAATAAATTGTAATTGGAAGTGTTTTTTATCGTATAGTAAAAGTGATTGTGCAGAGTGAAAAAGGACATATTAATAAAGTATTTGAAATTGATATTTCGTATAAAACATAGTGAAAGAGACACCTAAAAAGCGAAATTCTCGCATTTTTATCGAATACATGCACTCAAGGAATTGAAAAACGTTATTTTTTCTACGATAATAAAATTTTATTTGTGCTTGAACAAAAACGAGATAAGGTTTTTGGGCCAGCGAAATTTTTATGCACCAAATTGGCGACGGCGAACATTCGCCAATTTATCGAATATCAGGACTTGTATGAAATAACATAAATATAATTGGTGAAACCTGAATAATTTCTCGGATTGAATCCACTGAGATATTGCAGTATGGATTTTAAGAAGAGAAAGGATTTTGGAGACAAAGATGGAGAGTTGTAGATTTTCAAATCAAGGGAATCTCTGGATAGGACACCGCCAGAGAAGAGGAAAAGAATTAATTAACAAAGTTTTTCAAGAAGCCAGAGCTAATATGAAGGATACATTAAAGGACATTCTGGACAAATCCAACAAGAGAATCGAACAACTTCGGGTGGAGTTAAATAGGACTCTGGGGGAAAGTGATGAGGGACCTGGAAATGAAGAAGGAAGACAGGAGGACTCGTTTATGAATATATTCAAACAGGGTGGCAATGCACAATCGGAGGCAGACTTGTGGACAGCCATGATTGGGGATATGGTCGGGACCATACAGAAGGCCACGACCAGATCCTCTGGGGGTAAGATCCAGTTTAAAAGGTAGGTGGGAAGCTTTGTAACAAACTCAAATCGCTAGAAACCAAAGAGGACGTGCTTGAGGGAAGAATAAGAGAGCTAGAGAGAAAAGTAAAAATGATGGAAAAAGAGAGGGAAGGCGTGACAGCTTTGACTGTCAGGCTAGAAGGCTTAGTAGGAAGTGGATGAGGAGTGGTGAACAATGAAGAGTACGATAGGTAACATTGATAGGCAGATAAATGGCACAGGCAGGAAACAGGAGATAAAATGAGCAGGGGCAAATCACGGCAACGGAGGACAGAAACGAAACGATGAAAATTAGTTACTACCACAGAGATGGAGACTGATGCTGATACAGACGCAGCTGGCACGGAAACAAATGCAAGTTACCTGAAGGTGCAGAATAAAAAGAAACTGAAGAGAAAGAATAGAGGTAAAAAAACATACCCAGCACTGACAGAGACACAAAGGCAGGAGAGGACAGGGTGGAAAACACCACCCCCTCTGGCAGTCGAGATAGTCATAATGAAGGCGAATCAGGAGGATAACATACCGACCGCAAGGATCGTGAGTGGAAAGCTTCGACAGAAGGAGTGTCTCTCATATGTGGAAGCCATGACTCGGAACTGGACGGGGGTGGTAGTAATTAAAGGAAAAACGAAGGAAGGTAGGGAAAAGATTAGGGACGTACTCCGGGATGAGAGCAGAATCAGAATACAGGATGGTCTGAAACCAAATCCCCATGTCCTACTCACGGGAGTTGAGAAGGGATAAGGGGACGAGGAGCTGATCAGACTACTGTTGGGACAGAACCCATAGCTGGGTGAGGACCTAAGAGAATCTGACGTAGCCAGTATGGTGGTGAGAATGAGGAGGAACTGTAGGAATGCATGGAAAAATAATGTGATCTTAGAATTGAATGCGAAGCTCTTCCTGAGAATGATGGCCTTGGGAGTGGTGGCCCTGGACCTAGCAGAGGTTTACGTGGAAGAGCACAATAGTGTTGCGGTGTGCTTAAAGTGTTGCGGTGTGCTTAAAGTGTTGCCACTTTGGGCACACCACCAAGGCATGCAGGCAGGAACCTGCATGTAACAAGTGCGCAGGGCAACAAGTAGCGCGTGAATTTATGGGTTACAGGGGACTCAGCTGCGTAAACTGCAAACGAGTCGGTGTGGCAGCGAGTGAAAGGAGGAATTCGGCACTAGACCCGAATTGCCCAGTATATGTGAGGAGGGTGGAGGTGCAGAGAAGGCAAACCACGTTAAGGGTTCTGCAAATTAATGTGGAAAAAGGGAGGAAATCCACCACACTACTGCGAAAGACTGCCGAGAAGCGTGACGCCGCAGTGGTGTGCATACAGGAACCATGGACCAGAGAACCAGCATGGGTGGGTTAAACATGATGGTGGGGAGGGCACTGAGGTACGAACCTGGGTCCGATCCACCCTCGATAGCCTTGCCCTCATGAATGCTAGAAGCATCAATGGGATAGGCGTAGTTGTAGGAAACGGAAGAGGTAATGTTAGGATCATGAATGTGTATGGCGAGCCAGTTGGCAATAAGAAAAATATTTGACGAATGGGAGGCAAAGAAAATTCTGGTTGGAGACGTGAATGCAAAGAATGTAGCATGGAGTGGCAACACCACGGATGAGAGGGGAGAAGATGTGCTGGAATGGCTGATGGAGAAGGGGTACATGATAGAGAATGACTGTGGAAGTCCGGCCACTTACTCCAGTAAGTGTTGATCTGACCATCAGCGAGAAGGCGCAGGTGAATAATTGGGAGTGTGTATGGAGTTTTGCTTGATGGGGTTACCAAAGATGAGGAGAGCATTAGTGGAGAACGTTAGAGGAACCAACTGGGCTGGAGTCGAACAGATGATACTCGGATACCAGCCAGGGAGGTTAGACACGAAATAGGACATCGACAGGGAAGCTCTGCACCTTCAGGAAATAATTAAATAAGTATGCATGACATTTATACCTAGGAGCGAAAGGGTAATGGACACGGAGAGAGAATGGTGGAGCGTAGAGCTGGAAACCCTACGAAGGTATGTGAGGAGGATAACGAGAGAGGCACAAAATGCGAGTAGAGGAGAGGAGAGGAGATGAAGGATGGAAGAGCCCAGGAGGGAGAGGAATAGGTATGAGAGAGCGATAGGGAGAGCAAGAATCAATCAGTTGAGGGAGAGAGTAGAGCGGATCCAGGATGAGAATGCATGGGACCGAGCCTATCAACTCCTCAACAATGATAGAGCGGAGGAGATGCCTTCCATTGTCTTGAAGGAGGATGGTACCTACACTGAGGGAAGGTAGGAGATCAGCAGGTTCCTGCTGGGCAAATACTTCCCCAAGGACGATTCTCTGAGAGACACCCCGACTAGACGTTGGTGGAGTGAGAAAGGAGGAAGAATGGGGGTAAAATCAGCCTGGATTTACTATCGGGGAGCTGAGAGCAGTGGCTGAGCAGCTCCTTGATGAAAGTCAACAGGAGTGGATGAAGACTCGAACGAAATAATTCGTAAGGTGATGGAATGGTAGGGAGAATGTAAGGTGGAACAATTCAGCGCTTGTCTGGGGAGAGAGCATTTTCCCGTAGCGTGGAAGCGAACAAAGATCGTATAGATACCGAAGAAGGACGGAAATCCCAGGCCAATAATTCTGCTGACTGGTATGGAAATGACGTTGGACAGGCTTCTTAATGGTAGGATGCAAGTATGGTGTGAAAGAAAGATGAAATTTTCCCCGAATCAATTTGGGTTCAGAGGGGGAATGGATACCGTAATGGCTGTAGAGAGAATGGTGAATCAAATGAAGGAAAATAAGAGAGGAAGGGGACATAGTCTGGTTATGGCGTTGGACCTGTCAAACGCCTTCAATATCGTTTGGGCACCGGTGATTGAAGTGTGCATGAGGCGAATGGGTATGCCGGTAAATGTGGACAGGACATGCATGAGTTTCATAGGGGATAGAACAGTCACCTGTGGGGCGTTCTCTGAAACAGTGAACAGAGGCTGCCCACAGGGGTCAAGTCTGGGACCGACCCTATGGTTGTTAGTGATGGAGGCATGGTTTGAGAGTTTCAACAGTATGAAAATCAGACAAGGCATCGGAGCAGTGGGAGTACAAGTGCAGGCCTATGCGAATGACCAGCTTGTCATCACCGAGGGTAAATTTGTCGTTAGCATAGAGGATTGATGGAAGTTGGTATGGAGTGAGTGCAAAGCATGAGAGGAAGAGTTGTGGTTGAAGTACAACGATAGGAAAACAGAGTGCATGTTCATACCAACTAGTAAGAATGAAAGACTCCCGGTACTGAGAATGAATGGAAAAGAGATAGAACAACAAAAGAGTTTGAGATACCTCAGAATTGTGGTGGATACAGGAATTCTGTTCATAGACCATCACAAAGAGGTAAGGAAAAAACTGAGCGACCTGGCAGGAAAATTGAGGAGGTGGACCGGAAAGAATGTTGGACGAAAGAGAGAATATGTAAGGACGATATATGAAAGGGAAGCCAAACCTGCGGGACTGTATGAAGTATAAAATTGGGGGGAAAGGGCACATGATAGCGAGGTGAAAAGACAACTGAGTGCGGCACTGAGGCCGTTTCTATTAGCTTCATGTGGAGCATACAGAACGACGCCAACAGCGGCACTCAGCGTCATCACCGGAATGGCTCCACTTCAAATAGAAGGATGGGCCAGATATCATGAATGGAGAATGAAACGGAGAAGGAAGATAAAAGATATAGTGAAAGGAAGGAAGTTGCTGGAGGAGATAGAGGGAGAGGAAGTGAATGAAGTATACGTGGACGCCGGAGCGACAATGGAGGAAAAAAGAATGGGAATAGGATGGGCGTATGAAAGGAGAGGGGATGAATGGACCACAGGGAATGAAAGGATCACCTGGCAAAGTAGCGTAAATGAAGCAGAGTCAATAGCGATAGACCGGGTGATTGGCATATGGAGTATGGAGGAGAATTTGAAAATACTTAGAGTGAAAGCAGGAAGAGTGGTGAATAAAAGGATAGCAAGGATACAGAGGATGATTGAGGAAAGGAGAGAGAGGGGAGTACCCAAATCATATGGAGGAGGGTATACGTAGCCGGCAATATGGGAAATGTGAAGGCTCATGAAGAAGCCTATATGGGCATGAACAAGGAGCAGGTCTCTTCAAAAGTTAGGCAAATACACAATAAACTGGATGAGAGAAAGCGCATAAAAGAGAGCATCAAGAGGGAATGGCAAATGGATTGAAAGAGGGGTGCGACTGTTCTACATACTCTGTAGAACAGTCGGGAATGAATCATTGGATCTGTCGCGAAAGGCGATCCAGCTTCTCACGGGTCATGGGAATTTCACGGGATACCTGGCGCGATTTCATCTGGGCCCGGAGGTTCCCTGCCCGTGTGAGTATGAGGAGCCGTAAACGGCAGACCACGTGATTGATAGACGTATGAAAGGGGACAGGATTGGATGGCGAGAGTGAAAGGAAAAACGGAAAGGGTGAATGGCGAAATGAGTCTAAGGGATGCAAATGGGAAACAGAATGAATGGATACGATTTGCGAATAAATGGACAGACAGCGTGGTGAGGGACGAAAGGCAAGGATTTGGGTAAGTTGCCAGCATACAGAAAAAACGGGGAAAGGTCGCCTCTGTGTGTACATGACTGTCATCTTGGTTGGGGCTGGACACGAATCTGTATATGACTTTACATTGTGAGGGAGAAAGGGTAATATGGGTTGGGACAGAAAATTAGTTTCATTTGATTTGATCATGGCTGAAGAGTACAATTATTTTTGTTTATTTACTTTTTGTTATATTAAAATTATCATTATTGTAATTAAGAATTTGTTAAATTGTTAAGATTGTAAATACTTATATTGTGGAATTTGTTTTTGGGAAATGAAGAGATGGGTCTTCTACCCAGCTAATTCATCCCAGTGCATTGGCGGCGGTCTGCGTCGGTGATGCGGTGGGGGAAAGAGTTCGGAGGAGTAGGGGTTCCCTTGACAGAGGCAAGATGCCAGTTGAAAGGTCTCCGGGCTAGGACAATATTGACAAAGGCATTATTCCTGTCCTTGTTTGGGTTTGCTTACAATTTTGTATCATTGGCAAAGAGGGAAACTTTGGTTCGGAATCCACTCACGAAATCGCTTACAAACATATTAAAAAGTAGTGGGCCTGTTACTGGGGAACACCACTTTGATGGATGTGATTCTAAAAGTTGGTCATCTTTTCAAATACGGTAATATATGTTCGATAAAAAATCTGGAATTCATGTAAATAGCACCAAAATACTGTACTTATGTAGAAGTTTTCCATACGATAGTGTCTCAAATGCTTTTTTGAAGTCAAGGCAGAGCAACATCGACACCACAACTCACATCAAGTTCAGGAGACCAATAGTTGACACAGTGTCACAGTGTAATAAATTTAAAATGGTGGATTGACCATGAAGAAATCCATGTTGCAGTTTTTTGTACTCCAGTCTCTAAGAAAAAAGTAATAGTTTCTCTTCATGCATTCGCAGAAGAGGCACATAGAGCTAATTTGACGATGGTTTGAAGGATCCAACTTGTCCGCATTTTCAAAAATAGTTACTATCGTGTATTTCTTGCTCGTTCGTGATGCATCCATCAATTTCGGCGACAGAAGAGCGAATGTTGACTGCCATTGATTTCTTGAAGTATGTGAAATATTATTGAGACCAGCACTGAATGTGGTATTTCTAATGGTCTGTTCATTTCTGGTTTAGCATCCAAGGGAGGCAAAATCAACAACTATTTCAGACAGACGACCAGTCGGTTAGACGTGGGTGCTTTATTCACTCACTCAAATCGACCACCGAGTTGGTCGCTGGTTCAAGCCCCAGGCTGAATGATCGATTTTCACTTGCTATCGTCCAATCCGTGTTAGGAATCACACGTTGAAAGGTAATACTTCGTTAGTCCTTAACTCGCACAAGTTTCGATTTTTGAGAGTTGTTATCATAGCGTGCGACAGCTGGTTAACGGAAAAATAGATTTTAAACAGAGCAGAAAGACAACAATAATTCCTTTAACTTTTGAGTAGAAATGTTCACAATCTACGTCATTGCTGTTATTTCTGAAAAAAAATGTTTGAGTCGAGAGTCCCTCTTATAAATTATATTCAAAAAAGTTTTTGTTGCTTTTTATATCGACAATATTTTTTTCGTGGGTAGATTCAGCATAATAGTTACACTATTTTATGAAAATATAACAATGAAGTATTATTTGAATATGTATATGGTCGTTCGAATGTGGTTGTTCATATCGACAACATTTTATACTCAATTTGTTTTTCTAGGCACTGGACGAGTACAGCACGGTGGAGATTTACACTATTTATGGGAAGTAGACAACAATTTCGACCTGAACAAATTTCCTGAGAAAGACCGATTAACACTGCACCGATACGTTAAATTGATCACCAACTTCGTGAAATATCAGTGAGTAGTAGTTTACAACAAACTTATTGCAATTTTTATCAAACTTCATTGCTGATTTATATATCACCTATTATGGAAAAATAAATTACTATAAGATTTTCACTGAACAGTTTTACAAAAACGCAACACGTGTTTCACCATACAATGACTTCTTCGGGCATGACGACATTTCCATCAATTCCACACAGCATCGATGTGTTCCATGACACAACTATAACAAAAATTATATACTCAACTCAATCAACCAAAAATATTTTTTCATCGCATAACAGAAACGTGATAATTCTACCAACGCAATTAACGTCATCAAGGTAAAGAAATATTTCTTCTTTTGGAACTGTATCACAGTTGGAACTGTATCAAAATGAGACCAGAATGATCATTTGCATTGTAATCCATAAAATGCATTCAATAATCACTGTGAAATTTAAGAGATTCTAGAGATTCTGGTAACATACAGGTTGAATTGGTAACTTGAATATAATCACTTTTTGAATCAGTCTGTCAGAAGAAAATGGTGTGTTATCATCTTAAAGTAGGGGTTCATAGATCATCTGAAGATCATTTGAATAACTGAAATCTTGACGCTCATGAGGTGTACTTTTTTTTCAGAAATCCAACACCCGAAAAAGATCCTCTTCTGGAGAATATCACATGGCCCACCACTAATGGAAGAAGCCTCCTTTATCTCAACATAAATGACACTTTGGAACTGAAGAAGAACCCAAGACAGTGTAATGAGCAGATGGCAATTTTTGACAAATATATGGAACCACCTTTCATTTATTACTGAAATATGATATATACCATCATAATTTTTATTATTCGGAAATTGAATAAATATTCATGTTGAACTGTTTTTTTTCATACCCTCAACATCGCAAAAGAAAATCCACAAATATTTGTCTGATCTGGGGCTGAGGTCGAAAACTGAAGGGTTCGTCATGGCCTGCCAGTATGTCCCTGACACAAGGTGCAGAAAATGCGGCGAGGCGTTTGGGATCCTGATGCATTTTTAGTCAGCATATGTGATCTCAACTTATATCCATCACATAACGCGGCCCTGAGCGTGATTTATCAACACAAAGGGCACTTTTTCGGTATTGACGAGTACGGTAGTTCTTCTTGACTATCAGAGCAAAATAGTATCTGTCGTGGAGTTTTTATCTCCAAGAGAAATAAATATCGTCCGAAAAGGGGTCAAATACAGAAGGCTATCATTCTTGTCTTACTGCGCTCGATTAGGGCACATGATTCTTCAGACTTATCAACTCATGACTGGATGGAGGAGAGCCAATTTATAATTGGTTTGTCGAGGGGCGGACTGTTTTCCTCCCCACAAGCGTAGAATTCCAGGTCGATAACATGCCTAAATTCGTGTTTTGGGTTGTTTATAAGCATCTCATACTGTCAAATATGAAAAATAATTAAGAAATAGTTCTAATTCGTTTAAGTAAATATGTACATGAATTGAAAGATGTTCCAACCCCAACTTCAATATTCTAAAATGAAAACACTCAGTATTCAGAATTCCATCTTTCAATATTCCAAGTTTATAGACATCAAAATTGATACAATCACAGGAAGTAGAAATACATAATAATCTCCAAGTGCGCAAACTTTCCAAAGATTGCATACTGAGCATTTCACCTTAGTATAGAGACCAAATCAAAACAATGTCAGCGTATAAATCTGCATAAATATTGAGGGGGGTCAAGATCAGAAAAAGGCAGTATTGAGAAATGCATTCAGTATCTATTGATCTTCAGAAAAGGTTCCAGCAATGCAGCACATCTCCTTTTCTTCGATCCCGCTGGTGATTTGTTGTGATCTGCATCATGAAGGAAGTCATACACGAAGAATATCTTATAATACCACCAATAGAGGAATTCAGTGATAATATTACTATGGAAGAAAATGATACTTCCAGAAACCCCTCAACACTTGAAGATACAATTGCTATACAGGATGACTGGCATGACGATAGGGAAATGGAAAATGTAATAAAAGTCACACTCACAGTGTAACCTTTATTACATATTACAGGACAGTATAACGTAAATTTTTGGTGATTTATTGTATTTTTCATTAACGTTTCAGTCTAAGTTCATTCCTGAAGTATTTTCGCCATTTTGTTGCAATAAATATTTAATTAAGAGTTTAAATGAGTTCTTTTGTTATTTGGATGAATGATGATTGTGTGAAACAGCGAATCAAATTTTGTCGTTAATAAGTCAAGCGAGTACTGAGTTGCGACAATAAACACTAATGCTGACCGCAATTGACTGAGTATTCGAACAGATATATGAGCAGAGAAAGTTGAAGAGAGAAGTCGCCTGATGTAAAGAGAACCTGTCCATCGATTGATGTGCAACGCAGGACTAGATACAGTACAAGCGTTACCTCTTGATGGCCCGAATCGATTATCGCATAGCATTCAATACACCATCGCATGAGCTCACCTTGCATTGGCTCAGATGCCTTGCGGTACCCGACGAAATGTCAATACAATGAGAGTTTTCACGTGAAAACTCTCGTAGACAGTTTGGGTCGGCGTGCCTCCGGCTATGTTGGCCGAGTGTGCAGCAAATACGGTGACGGATACCTCTTCCTGGGTTTCCCTCGTTGGCTGGAACTCTGCAACACACACTGTCTCGAATTCACTTATGCACTTATTGTTTGGTTCGGTTTACGGCTCCTCATATAATCGCCCTTAATACATGATATTTTTTTAAAATTTATGATTTTCTAGAAAAATTAGAAATCTTCAGGATGCCCATTTAGCGCCCTAGGGAGCTGCAGCAGAATTTTTCAGAAATCACTGGAAAAATTTCATTCTTTTATGAAAAAATGACATAAACATTTTCAAAATAGTACTTCAATTGTAGAGCTAAGTGAAATATCTGGTTAATTATTGAATACGTTTTCAGTTTTCATGAATATTTCTAAATTAGAAATCGTGAAACAACTAATGTGGTGGATTTTTATTCAAATAGGGGTTTGGAGTTATAGATGGTTGTTTTCAGAATTGTGCAACACCTTTTTGTATTTTTTTATTCACTAGAACATGAAATGCCTCCCTAACGATATACAAAATGGCGATTAAGAAAAATCCCCAAAACCCAACAAATATGAGAACCCATTATCTCGATCATAATGGTGATAATGAGTATGACCAGAATGAATATAGTTTGGAAAATTATTCATATCATGACGAAAACAGTTGTTATCAAAATCAATATGAGGAAGAGCAATTCTATGAGGATTTTCACAATACCCTGTCTTTAGACAATCCTCCTATAGGCAACCCTCCTACAGAGAATCCCTGTATACGCACTATCAACAGTCATTCAGACAATATCAATCACCAATTACGACAAACCCAAATCACAGACAAGTTACTAATAGACCCATCATGCGTTTCACAGCCGATAACCGAGAAATTTGTGGCAGTTATCAAATCGAATACCAGTCCCGTTCGATTAATGAACAAAGAACAATTATTCGCATAAGCTCAATTCTGAACAATCTTCATTATATAAACAGTTTAAACAACTTCAAAATATTAGTTGATACCGGAATACAGGGACATCAGTTATCATTAAGAAAACGTTTAAAGAAAATATTCAAATAACCGGAGTAATAAAAGGAAAGGTAGCAATTACTGAATCCGTATTATTACCTTTTGGAAACATAAAGTTTATATTAAACACGATTTAGATATCGATTTTGACGGAATTTTAGGATACGATTTTTTGGAACATTTCGTAGAGTAGTACACATAAAAGAATCAACAATAAAAATCAAATTATGGCACAATCCCGCTAAGAAAAGCAACAGAACAGATTAAAGACCAAAAACCAGACGTAAAACAAAACCAAAATAAAGTTACTTTCAACCCTGAAACATCAATTGCTGAAATAAATGATATTTTTGAGTATAACCCAAAATAAGATTTGATAGTGATTTACACCACGAACCAAAAGTAAAAGTGTTAAAGTATATGTTAAATTGTCTCAAATCAAAAATAAGTTAGAAAATAAATTCAATGGACCATTTGAAATAATAGAAATTTTCAAAAACTCAGCATTACTGAGAAATCCCTAAACTAACCAAACAACAAAAGTTAATGTTGATAGACTGAAACCCAGTTTTGTTTCAGATCGAGAATGATTCTTCTACTGGCACTTATTATTCCAATAATCAACTCCCAGTATTAGTACCTGGAAACAACACGATACATATTTATTATAATGAAACAGGAAGCATGAAAATATCAAATGAAAAATGGACTTTATTAGTTATAAAAGACATGGCACCCGTGAAATAAGCCATTGATCATAATCGAAACATTTTAAGTAACCTTATTCAACTAATTGAAACAATTTAGGAATGAAAACTTTCAGTTTACAGACATAGCACACATATCAGTCTTTTGAATATAATAGCTGATTCAGTTAAAATATCAAGAGACGCAAATAGATGCGAATGATTACAATAAGAGAGACAATAATAGACATAAAAGAGGTCTTTTCAACGGAAAAGGTTTTGTATGTAAATCTATAACCGGCAACCTTGATGCCGGTGAAGGCATATATATTAATCAATGTATTAACAGAATTCATAAAGATGAACACCAAATTAAAAATTTACTCAAAAACCAAATTTCAGTCACAACCTCTATAATTAAATAATTTTATACTACGATAAGACAATTGATTATACAGTAGCTAGACTACGTAAATTAATTTATAAATTTTATCAGCTCAGGAATATACTAAACAGGAAAATGATACCAATGATGTATGATGCCTTGGCTAACTCCATGATACGTTACTGTGTAATAGTATGGGGTGGAACCCCATCGGACATCGCCAATTAACTCAATCATGATGAAAAAAGATTGGAGGTATTGTACCCAGTCGTTGTATGATGAAGCTGGGATATTTGGTGTTGGAAAAACTTACCTTTTTCAGAGTTTATTATGGACTGCTAATTCTTCAATCAAATTTGTACAGCATGCTTTCAATACTCGTAACAGTTCAGTTAAGACGATGAATTTTGCACGATGCAGACTCACGTATGATCAAAAATTTAAAAACTATCTGGGACCCAAATTTTACAACACTCTACCTGAATCATTGAAAGGCATGAGAAACAAACTCAAATTAAAAATAGAGTTGAAAAAATGTTTTCACAATAATTATGATATGCTTCTTCTGATATTTGAATAAGAAATCTATTATTAGAGGTGTCTTTCAGAGCGCATCACAGACAGATCTCTCTCTCTCTCTTTCTCGTCCTCTATCTTCTTCTTACTATCTCTTTTTTTCTATACTCTGTTCACTATGTTTGGTTATACAGGAAAAGATATACTATTTAGTTTGCTGGCTACAACACAAGCTTGCTTAGGTAGCTGCAACTTTCATTAGAATTGTATAATCTCTAAATTTCATGTATATAATTTATTTTATTTTTATTTCAATTTTATGTTTTATTTTTTTATCCTTTTGTCATAAACGACTATGTATTTTGTTTCATTACTGAATTGAATAAATTTACTTACTTACTTTTGCGTTTTCGGAAATTTTCTGCTATCGAAAAAAACCGGATCAAAGAATTTGCATCAAATTTTGTGAAAAACTATGATAGTGGTATACGGTGATGGTACTCCAAGTCAAAAAATGTTCACAAGTGGTGCAAGCTTTCGACAGAAAGTCGGAAAGATATGAACCGATAAAAATATTGAGAAAGTGAAGAAAATTGATATGTAGAATTGTCGAATCACTATTAGGGAAGTTGCTAAAGATGTCAGTATATCGGTTGGTTCATGCCATACAATTGATTCGGAAATTTTGGGCGTGAAACGTGTGACAGCGAAGTGCATTCCAAAACTGCTGAATTTTGACCAAAAAAAAACCGTCGCAGGGTCATAATTCAGGACATCAAAACCAATGAAAGAGCCCAGTAGAGGGAAGACTGAAAAAATCACGCCAAGTTCGATCAAATGTCAAGGTTTCGCTCACTGTTTTCTTCGATAACTGTGACGTAGTGCATCAGAAGTTCTTGCCACATAGTCGTACGATCGAAAAGGAGTATCATCTTGAAGTCATACGCCGCTTGTGAGAAGCAATACGAAGAAAACGTTCAGACTAGCATCCCTGCGATTTTTCCCCTTCCTAAGATTGAAGAGACCCAGGAAAGGACGGCTTTTTGCGACGATTGAGTTGATAAAATCAAATCGATGAGAGAGTTCAAGAATATACTGCTTCGATGATTGGAAGAAACGCTGGCACAAGCATATTATTTCGAGGAGGACTACTTTCAAAGGGACAAAATATTAATTGATGAATAAATGAATATTTTTTGAGAAACATGAAAATTCACCTTATTATTTGAACAGACATCGTAAATTTGTGTTAGGTACAAATATTTCATTAAAATTAGTATCGCGTCGAATATTCGTTTGGTATTCGGTATGTAATGCAAAACGTAATGAAATGTAGAATACGAAAAAGTACTATGGATGTTAACGAAATAGATGTTCAAAATGTTCATCGCGAACGTCTTGGCAACATCCTAATCTTAAATAAAACTGTCTTCTAACATTATTTGACATATTAGGCGTGATCAACCTAATCGCAAGCGTTCGTTCTTTTAAGTCATTCAAATCTGAAGGTTTAGTTTTGTACACTCCATAAAAAATCTAATCATGAAAGATCAGGTGATCGCGGTGACCATTCAATCGATCCTCGCTTCCCTATCCACCGATTGGGAAATGTTGTATCGATGTATTGCCGAACATTAACTTGGAAATGTGGTAGTGCTCCATCCTGCTGAAATCATATCGTATTCACTGAAACTTGAAGGTTTCCTGGAATCAGGATGTAAATTTGCTAAACTTGGAATGGCATTATTTTGAAGTAGTGCCAAATAAATCAAGTTGCCCTCAATGGAAAAGGAACCAATGATATGGTTTCCTACAATCCCTGCCTGAACATTAACATATTGAGGGTATTGCGTGTGTTCTTCTCTCATGCAGTGAGGATTTTCCGTTGACCAGTAGCGGCAATTTTGCCGATTAGCATGACCGTGGATGATATTGTTATTCAACATGTTCATCATTTGCTCACAAAAATAAGTTCTTGTATCAAAATCGTCTTATATGAGCTCCTGAATATGTATCATTTTATAGGGATGCATTTTATTTTCTTTTAATATGTTTACTATCGATGTATGGCTTACATTGAATGTAGTGGATGCCTGTCTACTCGATGTATGTGGGTATTCCTCAAACTGAAGCATCACATCTAATTTGAGTTCATTACTCATTGCATTGGCAACTGCTTTTTTTATCTGGACCACATGATCAAGCTCGCGAAACTGCTTCTCTATTTTGCTTATTGTTCTTTGAGATATAGGCGGTAAATTAGGAAATTTCTCAAGATAGAGGCGAGCTACTTCCTGTTGTGTTCGGGTTTTATCTCCGTGACCAATCAATTGTAAAACTGTTATTTCGTGCATTTCCGTTCATTTAACCATTTGTCAGACTTGCAGTTAACGAACTTCAAACCGAAATTAAAAAACTGACAACTAATGTTATAACATACAAAACAAGTTGATAAGGCGTTTCAAAATAACGTTGCCACGAAATTATTTACAGTTTTTTAAAGGACATCATCTAAAAAGAACATTGCTATGGTTTTTGCTTAGTTTCTTATTATCAATACCTTAATATGAAATAAGTTTTGAGTATATTTTATTGAATTTCGGTAACACACATAATTTTTATTTATTTTATCTTAATTGTTGCAAAAAAAAGAAAGCGATAACAGTTTTGAATAGAGAATGAAGAGACATTTCAAACGATATATCACAAGCATAAACTTACCATTTAAAAAACTGGGAGTTGTACCTATCATTCGATGGGGGTTGAAGGTAGGGGTAGCATTTTTCCGTTGAAGTATGTCAAATTATGATTTAAATTTGACGTGTTTCGGAATTTCGTTAGAATATGTACCGCAACCGAAATAATGAATTTATTCAATTTGGATTTAACACACTGCATTAGATTTATGTTAAGCCAAAAAAATTCTATGAAAAATGTGTTGATAAAGTTGATAAAATAGTTCAATTGAACTTCAAATCAACATATATTTTTAAACTTTAAATAAATCAACATTTTAAACCTAAAATCAACATTTTTTAAAACCTCAAATTCACATTTCTTCTCAAAACTTATATCAGCATTTACTTTCACACCTCCAATAAATAATTAAACGGAATAATTCATTATTATTCGTTATTCAGTGAAATCTAGGGACAAAAATCATATGAGAGATTTTCCATCAAAAATACCCTATCATTTCAAAAAGTTGTCTAGAATATTGAAATAATGACAGAAAGTGAATAAGAAACATATTTGGTCATACAGAAAGTAAAGAACAATTCATTTACCTCATTAGAATCATTGACTATTGGTAAGTGCCTCAAACCAAGAGCTCTAAATAAACGAAACATTCTTGGCAAAGACGAAGACTGAAAAAAATACATATAATTAATTACATTCCTTTTAGTTCAGTTCATTTCTAGTGAAAAACTTACATGAAGCACGGTATATGGAGATGGATTCATAAAGGGTCTCAAATCAATAAAATATGTTTTTTCTTGTTCAGTCAAGTGAATGTTCTGAAATGAATCAAATTCATTGCAAGTAATTACGAAATGAAGGTACTCACATCAATCGTTGGATATCTTGGGTATTGATTTCTGAAAAAGGAAGCCGTTATATTGTCCCAATCATCTGAGGTCTCATTGAATATTTTGCTTTGTAGAATAACAATTAGCTGAGATCTTAATATCAGACCACGTATTCGACCATAAGTGGTGACTTCAGACTGAAATAGTACGAAAAACACTACATGTAACGTAGAACTTCATAAAAAATAAAAGGTTCACCTGATCAGATAGAGGTGGATCTACAACAGGGAAACCATTATAGGTAGTCAATTTCAGTAGTTCCACAATATGTCCAACATTTTCAACACATCTCAGTGTTACCACGGGATGTGACATAACCTCACTTGCATATATATTATAAACTAATGGTGGAGGTTCCCAAGGTAGTAAAGGAACCCCTGACAACTGTATCAGCGTATCATATATTCCCTGAAAAATTAGATACATTGCAAAATAAACTGAAATAATCTTTATTCTTAAAACTATTGAATTATTAAGAGTGTCTACTCGATCAATCCAAAACAGAAAATGTTCCCAAACACCAGAACTTCAACATTCTGCTCGATGTGCATCGTGAAGTTGAAGTCTACTTCATCTCGTGAAGACGTAAGTGAAACGTGCATCAAAAAAAGTGTTGCAGTTATGGTATTTATGAACAGTACTTATTTTAGTTTTATTCTCTGTCAGATGTTGGGTTCTACTTTTAATCTTTAATTTATGTTCATTACTGAGAATCATGGCTTTGTTTTTTTTGTATTTAATTTTAGTTTATTAGTTCCCAGATACGTTTCATATTTTTTTAATACTTGGTTCATTCGAGTTATTGTTTCGTTAAGATTGTGACCATAACATGCAACCAATGTGTCATCCGCGAATAAATTCAGAAAATCATGACCTTGCACATAATTGAGATCATTCAAATATATTATAAAAAGCAGTGGTCCCAGCACACTGCCTTGAGGTACACCAAAATTATTAATAATTTCGTTTGAATAAGAGTTGCCTATTTTGGTTCTTTGAGATCTATTACTGAGATATTCTTTGAACCAATTCAATACTTTACTCTGAATGCCATAATATTTCAATTTTAGAAGTAAAATTTCTCTGTCGATGGTCTCAAACGCTCTTTTGAAGTCAAGAAATACTGCCACTACATATTTACCATCATCAAGTACCTGCTTCCATTTCGATATTGTTAACTGAAGGGCAGTTTCACATGAATGATGTTCTCTAAAACCAGATTGGTTACCCATAAACAGATCATTCTTACTGAAGTACTGAGTTATTTGTTCGTGCACTATTATTTCTAAGAGTTTCTCTATAGTTGGTAAAGTATTTATGGCCCTATAGTCAGACATTTCTATTGCGTTATTAATTTTAGGAATGGGCATTATAGTACTGAGTTTCAATTGGTTGGGAAAACTACCATTTGCAAGTGAAGTATTTATCAAGTTTAGGAAGACAGTTCCACCAGTATAAAACGTTTCTCTCAAAAACCTGACACTAATTACTTTCTCAATACTGCCTTTTTTTTGAGAGAAAATATAGTAGATCTCAACTTACTTAGGTTTACATTTTCAAATTCAGGAAAACTAGTTACCACTGGTTTAAGATTTTCCTGAGACCACTTTTCTTCAGAGATGATAGAACTAGAGATCCGCTCAATGCTATCAACAAAGAACGAATTAAACTTATTGGCAGCATCTTGCTCAGTTTTTACCCTTGATATAGTGCCATCAGTGCTAAAGTTAATGCACTTGAAGTTCATATGCTGCTTCTCACCTTTTGTTAATTTTTTAATAGTTTTCCACATTTCTTTAGGGTCATTTTTATTCAAGTCAATTTTATTTTCAAAGTATTGCGATTTTTTTATTTTCAGTAAATTAACAACCTCATTTCGTTTTGATTTATATTTATTCCACAACTCCTCTTATAATAGTGAAGGAGGTCAAGATCATCAACGAGTATTAAGAAATTCATTCAGTATTCATTGATCATTCTTCAAAACCGGTTCCAGAACCAGTTTGGGTAGTAATTTTGAGTTTTATAGAGTATTTTTGTATCTTCAAATGAGATAATGTGGAAGCCTTCTTTGTTGAGAGCATTATCAGCTGATTTGTCGGTTTGTTCGAGTCGACAATTTCTCTTGGTACCAATACACCACTGGATTCGAGTAGTTTATCACTATCACATCAAAATCTGTTCAATATTAGAACATTATGAGTGAAAAAATATTTTAAAATAATAATTAACAATTGACGATGTTTTAGGTATAACATGAATAAATTTTGATGAAATTTTAGAGTGATAAACCAAAACCTACTACTGCAGTCAGAATTTTGATGAAAGTTCGAAAATCGAACTGGTGGTATAATTGGGTGGCGTATTTTTCTAGTTTTATTTGATCATAACTTCTTTAATGACGGACGCACTTGATGTAACTTTTTCATAAACCATTGAAAAAACGTTGATAATTTTTTCCGTTTTGGACATTTCGAATTCTTCACGATATTATTTAATCGATACAGGGGCATAGACACCGTAGTTGAATGAAGAAAAAATTCAAGAATGAATAGAGTTTGCGATAATTTATTAAGGCAGTATTTTTCAGAATACAAGTATTTCAGCACACCATTAGATTTCTGTATAAGTGTATCAATATGGTCAACAAATTTGAGGTCAGAGTTCATATTGAGTTCAAGACATTTGATTTTATCAGTGAACTCTAATGTATTTTCCTTGATTCGATGGATTATATTGCATTCCCAAAGATGATCATGGATAACCCATTGGGATTCAAATTTGGGCAGTGATTTTAGCAATTTTAACTAAATTTTTGATATGTTTATTTGGTATATTTTCTGATTGATTTGGCCGTTACTTGATGAAGATCCAAAGTAATCTCTAAAATACACCTCACGACTTTATTTGAAAAACATATATCACAACATGTTTTATTGACACAGTAGCTTTAACAAGTGATTTGAATACTTTAAGTTGCTTACTACACTAATATTTATATACATCAGGTAACTATAATTGAGACTACCTCCAAAAACTTTACCTAAACCTCTACCTGAGGTACCACTTCAATTATGATCACCTGAAACATATTACCTCACATCTACTTCAATAATAATTCTTTCTCGGTTTTTAAGAAAACAAGTTAAATAATAGTTATTTATTCAAATACAGTTGGTTATTCATCAGAATGTTTGAATTTTTAAGTTTATTAATATCCATTGCTTCCAAATAATTCAGTTTCAAACCTCAAATTTTTGCAAAATTTCGAACTCTTCGTTAAATATATGATTCTCTTCTAGAAGATGATTTGAATATGTTGAATGTTTTCTTATTTACATAGCTCATATGATGGTCTTTAATTCGATTCCTAAATGTTCTGCCAGTTTGACCAATATATACCTTAAGAAACGTTCCACACTTAAATTCATATACTCATGATTTCTCGAATTCAGATGTTATGTCTTTATTATTTTAACTAACTTTCCCAACGTATATATGTAATTTTGAAATCTCGTTTTCTCGTTTATGCAATATTTGGTATATATTATGTTTTTGATGAAGATAATTTTTTACCGCAGTGAATTTATACAAATTTGAAAAGTGAGTATTTTTATATTATCCAGAAATCGACTGACATCTGCAGTCAAATAATAAATAGTAGTGAAGCAAGAATTGAACCTTGAGGAGCTCCATAGAAAAAGTCCAGATCATCGGAAGTGCGATCTTTCTTTTCTACTGGTTAAGTTCCACATAGAAATGATTCCATGAATTCACATGTATCCTTAGTAAAATTTAGCACCACACATCAAGAAGTGTTTTATGGTGTCAAATACTTTGCTGTAGTCGAGAGATAAAAATAGGATTGATTCTTCTTTATCCATTGCTGAAAAATGTCTTCTGAAATCTTCAAAAGTGCATTCATTCATTGTACTATCACCGTACTACAAATATTAATATTAGGTACTAATATTATTAACGCAGACATATGAGTATATTTGACTACTAGGTAGAATATACGACTTTCTTGACACTTTTTGAAATTGGTGGTTAAGGAATCGTAGACATTAGCAAAATAAAACATTATTTCCACCTTTCCGGAAAAGTTCATGTTTGTACGATACAAAACAGCATTGGAGTGAGTATGGTTATCGATAGGTGTATCGTTCTGATGGAGATTTCATCCGATCCGGTGGAATTTAATTCAATAGAATCTATAATTTTGTTCAATTCCTCAAAGTCGATTGGATTATAGTAATGAAGGACACTGACTGGTTGACAGATGAAAGGACATGATTATTTAAATTATTTGTTGTGCAATGATGTTTTTCTTATAGTTTCGCACCACAATATTATGAGGTTGAACAGTATTTATGATCTATCTTCATATTCGTTACTGATTGAAGAAACGGTAATGTATTTTCCAATTCAGAATCTGGATTTATTATGTACCATATAGTTGATGTTGTACACCCCGTAGACAATATTTCAGTATCCCAGAAACGGATCATTCATAAGTTGTCAAAGATTACATATCTTTGTTTCTGCGAATGTCAATTCGATCAAACTTCTCCAGGCTATTTTTGTTATTGATCAAACGAAATCCCACCAGTAAATGTCGGAATACCCAACTAGGCACTGCGGCCCTTGCCCTCACTTGGCTCATTTCGAGAACGTTGAAAGAAAGGACTATTTAACGACAAATTCGCTTCCGGAGCCCAGAATAGAGTTTTCAAACGCACCCAAGTTTGGAGAACAGAACCTCGGGGTGGGTTCTACCGACTTGAGTCCAAATCTTGGTGTTTCTCCTACCAAGGAAGTGAAGTTTGACGAGAATGTTAGTAATAATGGAGAGAAGTATAAGGGTGGTATTCCACCTTGCGATACCAGGCAACCAATAGGAGATGGAAAGGGTTGTTGTTTAACTGGAGAACCAAGCAAGAAGCCGATTGAACACTGTTGTTGTACTCGAATAGGTAAGTGACTTGAACTGTTTTTCAAAATGTTAGCATATGAGTGCAATTGAAGTCCAAGTATCCTTTGAAATATTTCGGTTAATTTCATTGAACGAAGGGACCATAGGAGTTATCAGTGGTACAATGTCGAAGACATAGTTATTCCTGCGAGTAATTTATAAAACTTCAGTTTCCGATCGGGAAACGTGATAATGCAATTCCGTATATTTCTGAATGCGTATTCAACCGTTGAAACAACAAGACATTTGCATATTTACTGAACAACATTAACCAGGGTACGCAAGTAATGAAATTGTCTTATGGACACAAAATATTTCTTCAATTACCTATACAATATATAATAATTTATCGAAATTCACTACAACATGTCGGACCTAGAGTCCAAAACAACGCATTCGTGATCCATCAGAAAATGCTCTTTCGACCCGCCATCGGTCTCATCATTGGTACTAGGCTGAACCACAAATGGGTTCAATAACCTTCAAGATAAAGCTAAAACACAATCCTTGAATATATCGATTCCATAGATGACGAATTTGTAAGGGGAAAAGAAGAAAATTGGTAAACCCCTTTTTGATAATTGAAATTCTTGATCACATCAGAACATATTCATTAAATGTAAGCAGAACTTTATTTCATCCATTTCCAGGAAGAACAGAACAGAATATAGAAAAATTGTGTATCAACAGATGAGAACTACAGATCCGTCATAATGGCAATATATCTAAATATAGATTTTTCCTATTAGAATATCTAAACTCTGTCCATTCAACGAAGAAAGTAACCCAAACAAATATAGATGGGTGATTATAACATGATGACTACGTACATTTGCATCTATTGGGTAAAATAAACAAGCCTTCTCAAGCTGGCTATTCAAATTTAACCGCAATCGGCTGGCGGAATTCATATAGGTATATCGCTACTGAGTCGAAGTGCTACTGAGCTACATTTTGACAACTGTGATGTGTACATACACGGAATTTTAAATTTAGAAATTTTTAAAATATCAAGTACTTTTACAGCTGAAGAAACTGCTAATTTGTAGCTCCATACTCCACCTAAAAAATTTCAATATCCAACAGCATATTATTAAATGAAAATCGGCCGTTCCTTAGTGCGACTCTGTACAAGCAGCCTTGTTTGGGAAATTACGTGCACTATGCATGATACTCTGTTGCTTAGATGGACAGAGTATCAGACAGAGAATACAAATTCTTCGTAACGGGATGTTATTCCAAACGTATTTTTGAAAACTACTCTTGTTACTAGAATTAACTAAGAAATCTTTTATAGTGCACTTGTTTGGGTAGAGTGGAATAATGACTTTTTTCTATGGAGCAAGGAGTTGAATTCTGCAATTGAAGTATCTTTTTGTAGAATTGTAATGAAGTGTATGTTATCATTCAATTTAAAAACGAATAAATATAGTTTAAAAAACTAAAAAACACGTTTTTTTAAAACATCGAAATAAAAAGTTAAAAATATTTTTTACTGAAGCTGATATAAAGCTTGTAAAAAGCGTTCATTATTATTATATTTGGATTTCAAAAGTTTTCGCAATTTTTTATGAAATATAATAGAAAGTTGTCCCTTTGAATACATTATTTGAAAATATTTTTCTTGAAAATCAAAATAAGATTCCATTTACAAAAAGGCTTATTGTGCAAGACAAATATTGTTGGATCCGCTGTTCTTAGTGATTGAAAATGTAAACTGAAAGTTGACTATTGAAATTCTTTCACGATAATAGTCAACGGCCCCTGAAGAGTCTTCAAGTTAATAGTCGTGCATTCTATTATTATGTTATTTAAGAGCTATTAATGCAAATTTGTAGTTTCAGCAGAACAGGAAACCGCTGCTCCGAAAAGAGGTATTCTCAAATATCAACCAGAAGCACGTCCATCTCCAGAACCAATCGAAAACATGCATGCCACTGCTGGCCGAACGCCCCCTCATTCAATAGAACCTTCATCAAGACCTCCGGTACCGAATGACCTGCGACCAGTTCCTGAAGGAAATGTTCCTTGCTATTTGCCGCAGCCACAGGATTCTCTTCCGCATCCCATAGATACCGAAATGGGACCAATTGGGCCGTGGGCTACCGGAAGAGTCGATTGGGGTCCGTTGTCTGGACTCACAGGTATGAGCCTTGAAATGCAACTCAAGGTGCTAGTAAGAAATAAATGAAAAAAAATCGAACATGAAATTCATTGAAATCAGAAAGTATCACTCAGCTGGCATAAAAAAAAATTGATACGAAATGGTACAAATTAAATTTGAGAACTGATTTCAAGTATACAAGGTGTTCTTCGATGATATGGGAAAATTCAAGAATGAAAAAAATTATGATATTGTAACGAATTAAAGAATTCACTGTCTTAAACTAATTTATTTTAACAATATTTCACTGATACAACTATTTATATTCACCA
>WOGP01000377.1:0-27238 GCA_015342065.1 Leptinotarsa undecemlineata | reverse complement strand
AAAGCACAACCTAATGGAGATATCAAAAGTTGCTTGAAGAGATGAACAAAAAAAATCCCATTTGATGCGGACTTTATGTGTGACACTGTACATATATGCCAACAATAACTATCAGACATAGTCTCAGGTCACCTAAGGACCCCAGAGAATCTTTACCAGCATCGCAGTTACAGCGTTCGGGACAACAAGCAGCACCCGAGCACCAGCTCGGTACTGCGACATCGTCTTTTATAATGTATACCGCAGTAGTAGACGAAACTCCAGGAATGAAAACTTGCAGACCGCGGTAAAAGAAAACGAAAACTAGCTTTTACACCCCACCTAAAAAATATTCCTATACCCCGCCGCATATTATTAAAATTTTCCAGACAAGCAGCCTTGTCTGAGAAATCATGTGCATTATGCAGGATAATGTTTTGGAGCATTCTGTTGCTCATAATGACAGTATAATACAAATTAGACAGAGAAACAGTTATATTGGCAGAAATTTTATTTCGTAGAATAAGGTTACCAGATGTTTTCTCCTTGACATGAAAGTAGGCACGCCCCACAATAAATGCAAGATGCAGTGAATTCTTTTCTTTGTATTGACATACTGCGAATTCATTTCATAAATTTTCATTTGTATGCCTTTCTTTGCCCGAAACAGCTTTGAAATTTGTTAATTCGCCTTATTGTGCAGAGAATAATCATAATGACTTGGAAGCATTCTCTTGGGAGAAATGTTTCTTCTTGTTCTATTGAAGAGATTGACTGAAACAACAATACGCCAACCTTGCGATGTAAACTTTTTAACTGCGTATATACACATTGTTTGCTTTCGCCAACGTCTCTTTTGATACCGTATTATCTTAATATATTTGCTATGTAGATTCAGTGTCACTTGATGAAAATAGACTTAACAGTTCTGATGTTGTTGTACTGTGAAGTTCAATATTGATACAGCGCATTTTATGTTCCACACCAGAGGTGAGCAGTTAACACGTGTTCTGTTACATGTTATTAGTGAAAGAACTGTCAAAACTCATTAGTGATATATGTAGGTCTTTCTTTCTGGTGTTTTTGTACAGTTTCTTACTTCAGATTGTAGCAGTTTCAAGTGAAGTTTTGTATAAGTTTGTAACAATAAAATTAAGAAAATCAGTTTTATTGAAATGTATGAATGTAACATGTAGGACATTTATGGATGTTCCTCTAATATATAAAAATTGTTAATAACAAAAATGTAGACAATCCTACGAATGGTTGAAAATTCATTGAGATCCCAATAATATTAGAAGTTCAAATAACACTTTAATGCGAGGCTTTCACTGGATAGTTTACAAAACTGTATTACGTGTTTCGCTATGTAATATTTTCTTCAAGCGATTTCATGTTCATATGATTAGCTTCCTCAAGCTTTTTCATGTATGAATGACTTCTTCAGGCGTTTTCATGTATAAATAGATCCCTCAAGCGAGTTCACGTATGAATAGCTTCAATCGTGTTCATGTATGAATAGCTTATTCAGGCGTGCTCATGTATAAATAGCTTTAAAGTGATTTCATTCATGAATAGCTTCCTCAAGCGTTCACATGTATGAATAGTGTCCTCAAGTGTTTTTATGTATGAATAGCTTCCTCAAGCCATTTCATGTATGAAAAGCTTCCTCAAGCGTTTCAAGTAGGAATAGCTTCCTCAAACGTTTTCATGTATGCCTAATTTCTTTAGGAGTTTTCATGTATAGATAGCTTCCTCAAGCGATTTCACGTATACATAGCTTCCTCAAGCGTGTTCATGTATAGTTTTCACAAGCGTGTTCATGTATGAATAGCTTCTTCAGGCGTTTTCATTTATGAATAGCTTCCTCAAGCGTTTTCATATATGAATAACTTCCTCAAGCGTTTTCATGTATGAATAGCTTACTCAAGCGTTTTCAAGTATGAATAGTGTCCTCAAGTGTTTGTATGTATGAATAGCTTCCTCAAGTGTTATAATGATAACGCTTAAGGAAGTTATTGCATAGCGTAACACATATTGCGATTTTGTAAACTGTTCATTGAAAATCTCACAATAAAGTGGTATTTGAATACGTTGTAGATTTTTATCAAATTAAATATTGGAAATTTCGACAGTATAAAATTCATAAATAAAAACATTCTGTGTGAAATCTATGACAAACTTATATATGCGATGTAAAAAGTAATCAGTTCTCTATAATTTTTTTCAGTGATCTATATTTTCACTTTTGAATTTGAATCCTCCTGAAAGAAATCTGAAAATTTGTATTTTTTGTTCGACTAAATTTAGCATGATTGGTATTAGCACTGCTTTATTCAGTCATGAAATAATTCACAAGGTATGGTAAATAATATCACAAGATATCCAATGAAGTTTGCTACTGCAAAGTACATGAGAATAAGTTTCGTGAAAAAGGTCATGTTGTGTAAGGACTGGCGAAATTTTCGCAATGACATTGAAAAAACTGTCCTCATTCTTAAAAACTTCACACTTGTTCCACTGAATTTTGACACCATTCAAATCCATCTTGTGTTAAATTTAATGCTGGTCAGAAATAGTGGTTCCAGTTTATTCGGACACCTTTCTCAGAATTGTTTATCAATAAAAGGAAGAAGTTCTGCGATGGTCTTCTCTTAATTAGATATTTCATACCGGTCACAAAAGTTGTGAAAAACCCTTTGAACCGTAACAAAATGATTACCATAAATCAGATTATAAAAGATTGGCATCGTATGCATTCAAATTTGACTTATAAATTAGAAAGGAACCTGTCTTTTTGGTACAGTATTATCAAGTCGCTTTTGTTTCATGCTTTATTTTTGATTCTTGTAGAGATATGAATCATAAACACAACCATACAGAAGTAATAGTGAATTAATTTCAAGGACAACGTATTCCAATGTGAACCATTGTATGGTAAAACAGATAATATGATTTGGAAACTATGAAGTTGTTTCAATGAAGTGTTGCTATTGTCTGAAAATATTTTTACTAGAGTTGATTTGGGTAAAAGTTCATTTCGAAATTCAGCTGTTCATTCAGTATGTTCATTTTTCACTATGACCAAAAAAACTATCAATCATAAATTTATAGTTTCCCTAATTTTCACTAGAACCAATTCTTCTGTATTTCTATAGTTATTTGTCGAATTTCAAGATCATACCTGATTGTCTCTAAACTTTAGTTTTCAGTTCGCTACGTTTTTTTACGACACACAACTAAGACCTGATAATCATTTCAACGATATGTACTATAGCTTGAGGAACGATTAATTCTTCTCAAGGATACAATAATGAAGAGTTACTCAGGCTTATCATACCACCTAAACTTTGGGTTGGTGGCCTGTCAAAATGGTGTCCTTATTAACTCATTCTACCCTACTAGTAGTAGAAAACGGCCAGCCGAAGCTCTCTGGCATACAGAGACAGGCTTGCCTGGCCATAAGTGGTGCCATTGGTACCACACCTTCAGCGGTCATGAAGAACCTTCTAGATCTACTCCCTCTCCACATGTTTCTGAAGAGAGAGGCTAGATGGACTGCATACAGACTTGCCAATTGCATAAATCAATCTAATGCAGAGTGCAACAGACTGTTGGTTGACACTGGAATTCACAGCATTCTGGAATTGACCTCTGACTTTATGCCTCCAACTGTCAACTACGAACTGCCTTATAAAGTGTTGTTCCCGAGCAGAGAGGACTGGATCCTCCAGTAGAGGGAAATATTAAGAGCAGATAGTTATTGGTTCATAGATGAATCAAAAACACCTTCCGGTTCTGGTGCAGGTGTTTTAGTTGCAGACCCAGGATAGAAATATCAACCTACCTAGGAGCCTATGCGACAGTATTTCAAGCGAAAATTTACGTTGGAAGAATCCAACCTCATACACAATTCAATAAAAATATTCTCGGACAGTCAATTGGCGTTGGAAGCTACCGAGCAATGTATAAATTGGTAGCAGATTGCCAAAAATGGCTCTCCTTGATAGGAAGACTTGAAACAGATGGTCTGTGGTCTGGATTCCTGGCCATACTGGCCTGGAATGCAATGAGGCTGCTGACTTCCTTGTAAAGGAGGGTGCTGCAAGCAGCTTCATCGGACTCGAACCTGTCATTGGCATCGCTTTTGGCTTTGCCAAACAAACATTGAACACCCCGATGGCAATAAGATTTATGGATTTCTGGCGGAATCTTCCAGGATTGGCTTGCTCCAAAGCGTTTATTCACCCTTCGAAACTTGATACGAAACAGTTGTTGGACTACACTAGGAATGAACTACGATGTTTAACAGGCCTTCTTATAGGTCACTGTCATTTGAATCATGATATGCAGAGACACGGACTGTCGAAAGACAGTGTATGTCGCCTCTCTTTGGAAAATGATGAAACAGCAGAGCACATACTTTGTGCCTACCAGCTCGAATTTTATCTCTAACCAGGTGTAGTGTCTACCGTGGGACACCAGTCTCGAATTCATTTGCTTTGGAGTCGTTTAGCATATTCTATGTTCATCGACATAATGCTGACCTACAAGTGCTATAATACCTACGGTATTGACAAGAGACCGGTGTTATATGCTCCGGCGGTTTTTGACCCCTTTGTGAGGAATAAGAAGGGCCAAGTTTATTGGAACTACCATTTTTCAACACTCATTAATTCGATATTTATCATGCTTTGCATATTCTCTCTTCCGCAGAATCCACCCAGGCTATAGTTAAAAGTCCATGATCAAATAATATTATTTTTTCTCTCCAAACTCAAGATCAGCAGGCTTACTGCACTGCGATAGAAATCTGGGTCGGACCATTGAGCGATGACATTCTTGGCTCGTTGCGTCTGCTCGGGATATATGATTCTCGCACCCAGTGATCACTTCTCACGATGTTAAGAATGATCATTGATTATTGATGCCACATCACAATGAGTACATTGATGAATCATATTGATTCAAACAATGAAAATTGCTCATCCGAAACACTTTTTGCTTTTCCAGCTGTATTATTTCATTCCATGACATAAAGTCGTAATTTAAGAATGAATTGAATTTTTTCTTATAATGTTACTGTATATAGTACTGAAGAGCCCTAAGGCAAGTGTTTTACGGCGAAACATCGATGTCTACCATTGAGGATGACAGTCTTTCATGTAAGTGAAATTTCTACCTTCCAATTAGTATATTGTGTAGGAATCCCGTGAATGATATCTGATTAAATAACGAATGTTTGGAATGCAAACTAAGTAGAGAAAAGCATTTGTTTCGGAAGAATTATTCTTTCGTGTAATTCAATGTTTATATGAAAGTAGCTGTTTCTTTCAGTTTGTGCCTCAAAGTTACTTATTTGCTTGATTAAAAAATATTTTTTTATTTCTTTTTTTTTTTTTTTTTTGGAAGAATCCCACATTTTTTTGTATCAAGATGGAGTAGTAGAAAGCCAAAAACTTTCTATCCCAATGAACTTTTTTGTTTGGTTTAGTTGTTCAGCCACTCAGCCAGAAACTAAAATTGTTAAAATAATTCTTCGTTTTCTGAACAGTGTTTCTGTTTTGACAGAAGATAGGAATATGAATTGATTTACCTATTATGTCTGGTAACACAAAATTTACAATTAATATATTTTGTAAACAAAACAGCTTTTAATATTCACTTTTCATGTTCAAATTCTCAATATTTTGAAATGTTCATAAACTCATATATTATGAAATGGTTATTTCTGTAAAAATTTATTTATAATGAAATGATCATTCAACTATGGTATGTTTTTGAGTAATTTCAACAGTATAAAAAACCAAATAGTACAGAAATATCTTCCACAAATGATGCATTTTCTGTCAACATTCGGAGGAATTTCCTGAACATATTTGAATTATATATTTTTTGGGAATTATACCGTCCGACACAACTTTTTTTAAGAGTAACTGTGAGATTAAAACTGCAGATGATGGGTGTGCTGTGTTTTAGTTATCTAAAAGGATTTTGTTCCTCAAATTAAATTGCAATCAAAAGTGCATGCAGAGATACAAATGAAAGAAAGTGTTTCAGCAGTGATCGCCTAACAGGTTTGAGTAAATATATAATTCACTCAATAAAAACGAGTATATCATGTATATACTCGAAATACTTGAGCAACCACTGTTAATATACTCTCTTTTGTTCATAGATTTGCATGTACTTTTGTGTGCTATTTTGATCTCAGTATCACACTTGTTAGAGAACTACGGAGTGAATCTTTATATTTATTCTATAATTTTCGTTATTAAAATATCATGGCTGGTTTATACACCAAATAATATAATCTGTTCATCTAAGCAACAGAGTACTCCAAACATTATCATGCAATAGTGCACCCGATCTCCCAGACAAGGCTGCTTGTACAGAGTCGCACTAAAGAACGACCAATTTTTTTTTATAATATGCCGCTGGGTATAAGAAATATTTTTAGGTGGAGTGTAGGGTCACAAATTAGCAGTTTCTTCAGCCGTGTCAGTAGTACTGACATTTTGAAAATGTTATACTTTGAAATACCATATATCTAGAGGCGTAACTCACTACTCCGACTCTGTAGCGATATACTTGAATGAATTCCAATAGATGCAAATCGACGTAGTGATCATGATTTGATCAAGCATCTGTCATTGTTTGGGTTACTTTGTTGGCTGGACAGAGTTCACATCCTTTACTTTTATTTGAAGAAAGTTGCTACAATGTGAATCAGTGAGAGCATTTACACACCACGCTAATTATAAACATTATGACAACTTTTTTACAGTAAAAGTGAAAGATAAATTAAGAGTATGAATTAGTGTTCAAGTGAAGTGTATCGGATATTCTGTAGTATCGGTTGCTACGCTACTGATGGATTTATTTAGACAAGAAGCCCTAGGAATTTGGATGAGTCATCGCTCATAGATTTTTCATTATTGAGACTCAAGTTTGATATTCTCCATTAACTAAGAATTATGAAGCAGATATTTATAATCAACAAATTCTTGCGTTCGGTACTTTTTTGATCTGTCGTGTTTAGATTACATGCCAAAAATAAAAGTTTCTGCTCGGCTGTCAATGAAGTCTTGCGTAATCTTCGGAAAGCATACTCGTATTGCCGATCCCGGTTTATTTGCCTTCGAATCGTACTGTTTATTCTGGGAAGAATGTCTTGTGAATTGATGAGTTACGCTGAAATCTAGCCTCTCTTTTGTTAGTTTCTTGAAAGAATGAGGTCGGACTTCATTTTCCTTGTTTATTCCATCATTTAGGATCAGACAGAACGGATATATTGTTTACATGACCTACCGCTGACTCCCAACTAATGTATTTTAAATACCGTTCGCTAATTGGATTAGTAGGTAGATACCTACTATTCAAAAATTCTTGTGGCCAATATTAAATAATGCCTTACTGATTTTTCGAAAATTAATTATGTTATAGTCGATATTGTGCACACTTAAATTTGGCGGCACTCTCACAGGCTGAATTTTATGATTAGCTGAAGAGTCATGAAATTAAATTTGAAGTCATGTTACTGTGACGAATAGAAATCGGGGAATGCGTGGATGGTTATCGCCGTCGTGTCATCAATGTTCAGTTCGGGAACTGATCGCGATTTGGGTGTTGAAATTCGATATCGGTGCAGTAATAATTACTTTGTTATTACTTTGTTGTTATCTGTTTAAAATGTAGCGTCCTTGAACAAGAACTTATAGTAATAAGGAGTGTGATAACAACGCAGAATTGTAGTGATTCCAATAGCGGTGGTGAATAATGCTAAAAAGAGATGCCAGTGAATAACATTCGGATGCATTTGAATATAGAAACACAAAGACTATGTTTCAATGTATATAATAATCTAAATCTCAAGTTTGGTTTCGAGGTAAACAAACTATTACTAGCAACATTAGATTTGACCGAAATTCATTTCTTAACTATACGTAAAATAGTCAAAATCAAACCTTAAGACTCAATGTGATACGGGATTACCAAAACCTTTAGATGTTCATCTAACCATAAGGAAGAAATTGATTACTTCTGGCCATAACGTGAGCTGCTGTGACAAAACTCTTCAAAACTGGATAAAGAAACTAGAATATAGATTTGAAATAATAAACAAACGTCAAGCAGTTATGGAAAGCAGAAGAATAGTGGAATTGTGTAACAAATAACTAAATATACCAAAAACCAACTAGCTGAAGTTTTACAGACAAAACAATTGAAAAAGGATACCCTTGAAGTTTTGCTGAAAAGTATATGGACACACCATACTGAGACTTCCGTCCTATTTTTGTGTTTTCAGTCCCATCGAGTTGATTTGGGAAAAATTGAAACAAAGCATCAGGCGTAAATGTATTTTCCAAAATTTGAAGGTAATAGAAGTATTTAAAGAATTAGTATCTGATATTACCAAAGAAGACTGGCAGAAAAGGATCAAAAAAGTAATTTTAGTTGAAAAAGACTATAAAGAGATTGGATACTACCATATTAATATTCATCCAAATGAGATATCCAGTTAATAACCCTGTAATTATTCTGAGCCGACCTCTGCTCCAGTTCTCTTTTCTGACAATCCATTTGTTGCTGTGAAACTGAATAGTCATGCATTTCAAAACAGGGAGAAGGACCATACATCCCTAGAGTCACAGATAGAATTGGAAAAACATTGAGGAAACAGGACATTGATGAAACAGTTTTCAAACCCACCAGTAGGATACAACAAAGCCTCAGGTCGGCTAAAGTCAAAAAGGACCGACTATCAGCAGCAGGGGTTTATTGACTGACTGTTCGGTAATGTGAGCAAAAGCTTCTGCTGTATTAGAGTAACCGTGGTGTAATAGGTATATGGATACCACTTTGTTTAATATGGCCTGCCATTCCCCGTGACTTCCGGGAACAGAAAATTCGTTAATTTCAAGTAACGTACGAGTCGTACGTTTCCAAATTGGTGTCACTACTTCACCTGGAGTTTGTAGACCGACGGTGTGGTACAAGTTCAGAGGTGAATATCTGAAGGCAGTACCAAGATGATGTCCGTTTTTGGTGTGAAAGCAAGTGTTGTCTATTACATTCATTCCACAAAATATGACATCTCCTGTTGTAAACGTCGGTCCGTAAGGCTGTCTAGTGCCGGAGAAACAAAACGAATGGCCATCGTCCCCGTGATAACTATACGAGTTTTTGTCCCACCCTAGTAATCTATTCTAGCTAATGCCGTGCGCAGCCAATACCCATGTATCCATCTCTTCCTTTGCTGACAATGTTGACTTCAAAGTAATAGAGCCTACAAGTTTCCAGTATCGGGTGTGTAGCTTGGAAACTGGCTGCATCTCTGTGTATTTTTCCGTGTACTTATTAGTGCACACGCAATCCAATAAAGTTGAACTTGTTTTGGGACTCCACGTTCTGGGGAGAGGAGTTTCATCTTCATTTACAGCTGGATAAAATCTAGTTGAACGGTCAACTGAACCATTTTCAGTATCAAATTGCAGATCTATCACACTCCGACCACTATTCACGACGGCCATTTCTATACCATTACCGTGGGAAGGTATATATCGGAACCACCAAAAGTTCCATGGGAACAAGATTGAAGGAGCATGAGAGAAATTGCAGAATAGGTCAAACGGACAAGTCGGCTGTGGCAGAACACGCACTCAGTGATGGAAGTCATAGGATTATGTTCGAAAACACAGAACTCATTGCCCCTAACAATGGATACCATAGGCAACTGGTACGAGATGCAATAGCGATTCACAAATACACGGATAATTTCAACAGAAAAGAATGGAATCCCATTCTGTGTAGGGTAGCAAACAGCATGACGCCAGGTAGAAGAGGATCAATGAATGTTACTGACAAATTACCTAATTCAGGTACAGGTAATAGCACTCCAAACTACCTGACAGAGAATAAATACGCGTTAAGAAACTGGCACGAGTGGCTAGCTTCTTCAGCGGTTAATACATCCTGGATACACGATATCGGATGTATTAACCCGAAAAACACTGACACTAAAAACATCGGCCGCGAAAGCATTAATAATTTTGTTAAAAGGAACTGTCAGTTTGACATTAACTTATTTCGAAGTTGGTAAATTCTTAAGGGTTACTTATAATTTATGAATTTGGTTAATTGTGATGAGTTATGGAACATCGCCTACTTATCCAACGTTATATAATTGACGCTTTTTTCATAGTCACATAAAAGATAGTAACGTGACCACCTACAACATCAGCTACAACAAAGGTCACTTCCCGAAAAAAATAATCATGAGAATAATAAAAATATATGGATATGATTTTGTGAAAAATCAAAATATCATGAAATGGAATGTCTAATGAGAGATATAAATTATAAATTAATTTTGAAATTTCATTCTACTTACTGAAAAATGGTACTTTTGTTTCTTCAAATATAGTTATCAACTGGATATTTTTATATCTTTAGGAAAATCATCGATTATATCTTAAATTTTGGTTGTGGAACAAACAAATTTAAAACCACTTGGTCCACACCTAATAGACCACACTTTATTTTTTACTCAACTATTGTTCTTCTTCGCTATAATATTTCTCTGTTCGTCGTTAGCAAATGAAAACAAATATTTAAGTACGCCGATGATAAAATTGTCGGAAATGTACAATTTCCTTAAACTCTCGATTCAAGAAGATAATGTGTCGAGTCTACAGGTTTTATATTAACCGTTCGAACAAAAATGCACCTTTCCAATAGTCAATTAACAATTTTTATACCGCGCTGAAAGGTCCCGATCCTATCAATCCGCCATAACGAAGATAATTTGTGAGAAAGGCGCAATTTCATTAGAAGCCAATCGTTTTAGCGGGAGATTTGTGGAATGTTTTAGAATTTGTTTGTATTTCACATGTATTTCTGCGGAATTACTTTCAAATATTGGACAAATATTTAATGAACACAGTGAGTTTCTAATAATGTAAAAAACATGTCACTGAATTTACTTGGAATTGGCACATACAAGGTGTCTGACGATGAGTAACAACCCCAGATAATGTGGCAGATTTGGCGTTAATTATTGACGAAACACCATTTCTCTACATATTACAGACTATTTGAAAAATCATAATTCTAAAGAATGGTTTTGAGATCATATTAGCGTAGGAGTACGATTGTATTTTTTTAATATTCATTGTGTCAGTGATGTTGCCTCTTTTCCTCAAATAACAGGTATAGGTTTTCGTGATATGAAAAAAATGTATATTTCAGCTTATTCAGTAAACTTACGTTTCAATTCGATTTTTGAATCATTTATTTAGCTCAGTTTGTTGAAAAAATACTGCACATTGAGTAAATCTATAGCTCGAACTGATGGCAAAATGAAAATTATTTTTCCACATCACCAATTTTACCATGTTAGGAATCACACGTTTGAAGGTAAGACCTCGTTAGTCCTTAGCTCGCACAAGTTTCTCAACTTCTGAGTTTTCATTGGTATGAGGACAACAGCTGATTAACGGAAATACAGATTTTTTTAACAACAAACACAAATCAAGTGACCTTAATGAAGAAAGTTTAGGAGACTGAAAAAATGAACTCTAGAATGATAGATATTTTGAAAAATCGCATTGCTGGATTGAAAAGTAGTAATTTTCCTAATTAAATGAGTGCTCTGCCTATAATGCTATCGAAAATAGTACTACTAAGGTGATAAGACAAGCGTCTTGTTCCGAAAATTCGAAATACACCATTGAGAATAATAGTGTTAGATATGAGTAAAATTTTATTTCTGATAAGTTTGTTCTTCCGCTAAGTATCCATAAGTCCATATTCCATATCCATATTTTTATAAAGAATTTTTTATTGTACTTATTTTATTTTTTCCTTCTTCGGAAGTTTCTAACATTTTTTATTTAATGACGTTGAAATATAAAGCCAAAGCATTTTTTCCCTAAAAAATATTATTACTGTATACATTTAAATTAGGACTACAGTATAGTGGTTATAGGGTATACAGTGCATACTTGTTGTTTGCTAGGTAATTTCGTCTGAAACATTCAAGTTGACATTTTTTCCCTAAAAGTAATATAGATTTTTTATGGATAAAAAGGTTGTTACCCGGACGTCAACTACCAAAGTCATTAGTCCGGTTAGAGTTCAGTGATCAATTTTTTAAAATTAAATTTGAAGGAGAGAAGACTAATAATTATATTTCTACAGTCTCTACATTTCGAACCAATCGAGATAGAGATATCATCCAAAAACCATACCATGAAAGGAGGTTACTTGACAAATTGTTTAAAAATATATGCTACAGGATTTCTGGAAAACCAGCAAAATGTATTGAAAAAAGCACAAAAAAATCCTGTTATTTGAGCAAAAGATGACAACCTAGAGACACTATCAGGATTTATTACACTACCATGATAAATGAAAGAATATTTGTTATGAATTAATGAAAAAGTTGAATTGAATATTTTCCACACACACATAATTTTTCAATGAAATGGTTTTTTCTCTTTGAAGATATCGATTGTTATAACTTTCGCAAAAAACAGTGCCATCACTTTCCCAATGAAACAAAACAGTTTTTGCTTCTTTGGAGCCGGTTCCTTCTTTGCAGTTTGAACTGTATTTTTGTTTCGGGCGTATAATGGTGCATCCAAGTTTCATCCACATGGCGCCAAAACTCGGATTCATTGCGCCCAAACTACTCCAAAAAAACGTTGGAAATGTTCATTCGAACACGTTTTTGGTCCAACGTCAGCAAACGCGGCACCCAACGCGCGGACAGCTTTTTCATGCCTTGATGTTGATTGAATATGTGACAAACACGTTCTTCAGACATCTTCATAACCTCTGCTATCTCTCTCACTTTAATTCAGCGGTTGTCTAGCACCATCTGGTGAACTTTGGCTATGTTTTCTTCGATAGTTGCAGTTTTGGACGTCCCGAACGCGTTCATCTTACGACCACGTTAAAATTCAGCTGCCAAAAATTTCACTGTGGTAAATGATGGTGCAAAGACTCCATACACAAAATCCAACTCATCTTTGATTTGCTTAGGCGTATCGTCTTTCAAAAAAAAGTTTATGACAGCTCGATACTCCATTTTGTCCATTTTCAAAATAACACTCACGTCAAATCACTCAACCGACTGTTACCTAACAACTGCGAGTTCAAAATGACGGAAACTTTGGTGAGTAACTCTCAACAGATGAACAACGAAATTCACTAGCTTTTATTTACGAGTGCTACTATCTTCATATTGAGGTCCAGAACTTTTCAGACCTCCCCCGTATAGCAGAAATATATAGTTAAATATATAGAATATATAGTTATCTTTACAGAAAGTTGAAAAGTGTGGAAGACTTCTATAACCCTGAATGTGCTTTTATTTATTCAGTGCTGAGGGTATTTCTCCAACATGTGTAGAGCAGATTGGGCCACTGTTCAGGTAAATCATTGAAAAATGAATCTGTTGACGTCTACGATTTTGAATATTGTTCATAGATGTTTAAAGCAATAGATAATAAGAGTAATGGTGCTTTGAATAAAACCAATTACATTTCTGAAAACTGAAACTTAACTAGATTTTGGGAATATTGAAAACTGAATATACGGCTAGAGTATTGCAGAACAAATACGACTTCAAACTAGAAAAAATACTAGGTTACAGTTTGTTCATGTCTAGTTTTAGTTTTAGCTATAGTGTATATACAGGGTGTTTCAAATTCGATCCTCACCATTGGGATCTCGGAAACTATGAGAGATACGAAGATGGTTGAATTGGGGCAAAGTGGCGCACTTACCTGACTAACATAATGCTGTTGAGAAAGTTCTGAAATTCTGAAAAAAAATCTAGAAAAAAGAGAAATTTCTGAAAATGGTTTTTATTTTTTTCTGGCTTTATTTTTCGAAGGATTCGAAAATAAATTGCACTGTCACACTGTCACTTTTTTCCTGCTACATAATGGTGTTTTCAGATTTGCTATCCGACATTTCGTCTTTCGGCCATCATCATCAACTTTATTTTTTCTAATGGGCTCTACATTGGATTCTTCCTGTGTTGAATAGAAACAGATTTTAACTTTCCAATTATGTATCATAAGTTATCATTCTTTTTCGAATAATTGGAGATATCGAAAATGAACGAACCTCGATGAGATTTTGATCCAATAACTTGAACATAGTTTGATGTGGTTGTCTTTCGGGATACAAGTTCAAATACATTTCCGATGTCCTAACACTGTTTCTATCGTATTTGTAATACATTTGGTATCATATCTCTTTTTTCTTTATTTGTGAAAGCTATTTTTCGCCAGAAATTCAATGACTTGTGCAAAAATAGAATTTCAATTAGTGTAACAAATAGAAAGTCTAATTTAGAAACATTATGATAAGAATAATTTTTTTCAAATCTCCAATTTTTCGAAAAAGAATGATAACTCATGATACATGATTGAAAAGGTGAAATGTGGTTCAATTCAAAACAGAAAGAATACAGTGTAGCGCCCATCAGAAAAAATAATGTTGATGATGGTGGCCGGAAGACGAAACGTCGGATACCACATCTGAAATAACCATGATATAGCAAGGAAAAAGTGGCAATGTGGAAGTGCAATTTATTTTCGAATCCTTCGACAAATGAAGCCGGAAAAAAAATAAGAACTATTTTTCCAAATTTCTGTTTTTTCTAGATATCTCCGGATATACTCGGAATTTCAGAACTTTCTCAACGGCATATTGTTAGTCAGGTAAATACGCAAGATCCCAATGATGAGGTTCGAATTTGAAACACACTGTATAAGGACTTTATTTTTCTGAAGTTCAATAATGCTACGCCATCGTCATTCTGAAAATGAAATGGAAATGATGGAGGAGTACAAGTCAAAAATTGTTTTTCCAAAAACTAATTACTCCTAAGTAAAAAAAAGTAAAAAAAAATCTAAGTTAAAAATTTTTTTGTTAGTATATTATTAACATCAATAGAAAAACATTATTTGTGTTTGAAAGTGAAGCCCTAATGATGGTATTTAAAATCTCACGCATAACATAAAACAAAAACAAAGCGACATCCGTTTTGCTTTTCAAAGAACAAATAAAAGGTAAAAAAAACCAGTACAATTTGCTTCCCTAGTATTGTTATGGTGGAAAGCTATTGAAACTTCAGTAATTTGCACCTTGAGAGAGTTGTTGAGACTGGTACATTAGAATACAACAAGTGTAAATTGAATGTATGTACCGTCACCATTCGTATTATTGAAAGAACATTTTCTTTATTACACAGAGGGTGCTCCATTTCTTAATTTTAAGAACTTAATAATGATATTTATTTTGATTTCCACTAAAAAAGTTATAGTGAAAAACAAAATAAATATTATTAGTAGGTTTTGATATAGAATTTCATCAAATATTGGACAGTTCAATTCAATTCTTTATTTTTATGTTATGAGAAATGGATAAAAAACAGTTATATTGATACTTTTTTTTTGACAGACAACGTTGTTAAATACAACTTTTTATTACGTGACACAATTTTTATTGAAAACAGTATATTAACTCTACACAGTATAATCCATTGGAGTGAACAAGTTTGCTTTCTACAAATGTATAAAGTCCTAGATAAAAAAATAAATGGCACAAACTGATGCTTAATGAAAATTTATGTTGGAATTTATTAATATAGTAAAATTTCCAGTATAACAGATTACAGTTTTCGATTTTTTTCAGATCAAAGAAGATAAAATTAAAAAAAAGATTCATAAAAACTTTGATGTCCCAAACACCTGAATTGTAATTGACAAAGCGGTTAATCGACCCTTTTGCCAAATATAACGTCAATAATCGACAAGCAGTATACGTAGGACCGTGAGAAGTTTTAGCTGAATTAAATCATGCACTTTACATGCATCGCATATATTCAGGCACATTTTATAGCCCACTTTGAAGGAACATATAATTATTTCTATAGCCAAAGTATGCTTTGTTGGTTAAGAAGCTACGCATAATGGATAATTATTTGATTCTATTCATCTTATTTAGAGAACTTACCCATTCTTGATAATGAAATATATCGAAAAATGTTAGTATTAAAAAATATTGAGAATGATTCTTTTATATACTTTTTTGATTTCTGAAAAATTTGAATATCATATTTTCAGGTCAACTTTCTCTGTTTTGTCTATAGAGCAGTTCCTCATAGTTAAATACCAGACTTGGAAAAATAATAAATAAATACTTTGTTTATTTGCTATTTCATAGTTTCATTTGTGCGCTGAAGTATAGATTCACATTATCGGCATTGTTTTGGTATCACGAAAACTAATTGTTTTTGGTCGGTTTGGTGTGCAAAAATTTTCGGAATGAGTTCATAACAAAATACAACAGTAACAAAATATGTTTGTTTTTTATTACCCACTGATATTTCACAAACTATTTCTAATTCTATGATACGTTGTGATGGAAATTGAAATATCTTGAAAAATTTTCAATGTTGCAATGAATCGTTAGAGGGCAACTTCAAAACTATTCAGTAATTTTCAGATCTGTTGAAATGTTTGAATATTGTTTTTCCAGACTCAGTATCCAGATTTTTATTTTTATTTATTTTATAAGAAACTCTATGTATAAATAAATCAACAAATGTCAGTGAACTCTCTTTGAAAAAATGTTTAGATTCGTCAGATTTTCACAAAATTTACATAGAAATTTGGAAAAATACATCTAAAAAAACCGTTTACCCCAAAGGAATTACACAGCAAATATTCATAATTTCACTCACAATATGAAAAAATATTCATGTAATATTCTACTTACAAAAATCATTTTCATTCTCAATCTGTGTTCAGGGTTTTGGTTTTTTGTAAGATTTAAAAGAAATCGCTTTCACCTTTGCTAATTTGATAAAAGTCATTTTCATCAAACTCAGTGTTCAGTATGAAAGTGATCCTTGTAGTGAAATTTTCGAAAACAAAAAGAAATTCCATGTAATTCATTTTTTATAATGGAAAGTAGTTATTTCAGATGAAGTTATTCCGTCTTCTGATTAAGGTATTGAAAATTTTCCATTTCTTATATGTTGAAAAAGAATTTCAACGCCAAAAGGGAAGTTTTTTAAATAATCTCCCACAAAGTTCTTTTTTATGAATTCTGTATATGTCTTCAATTCGTCATTAGTATTTTATATCAAATCGGTTTGATTAGAAGCTGATCTATTCAATCACCTCCCATTTTCCAATAGAAACTCAGTTGTAGAATCCATTTTGCCATTTAAAAAATGTGGTATTTCATGATGGAATGAAAATAACCCTGATTTTATTATGATACTGAAGAGGCAAATCATATGACAAAAACAATTTTTCCTGATTTTTTGATACATAAATACATATCCTATATATATAAATCCTATCCCTGAAAACTGTTATTGAAGAAAAACAAATTTGTTATTGAAATAATTTTAGATACTCCCATGGGGAAATAATAACCTACAAGGTAATCTTCTTAACAGTATACATGTCAAATAACTTCATTAGGCAGCGATGATTCTGAAAAATTTCCTGCTCGGGATAACTATATTCACATAAACATGAACGTTTCCTTCAAAAATAATGAAGAAAAAATTGTTTTCGAGCTTTGTTGGACATGAAAAATTCATCATTCAAATTTATTCCAATAAAACTATATTCCAAAAAAAAAGGCAAGAAAAAAATGTTTTGAAGTTTTGAATAATCCAGTAGTGGAAAACTAATGAAAAAACTATTGAAATATCCTCATAATTAAAACATGTCATTCAGATAGGTAACTTTTCGTTGAATATATCTGCTTTTTGACATCATTTCAGTGATATCTTCTAAACTGTTCCATATATACTCATATAATTTTTTATTTTCGAAAAGTACTTTTTAGAAAGAATTCGAATATGGTAATTTATTTGAAAATCTACCTTTGATACGTTTATATTCGGTACACGGTATATTTCATTTGGAAACTTGATATGTGACATGTACTGTATAGAAGTTATTTGCGATTGATTTAAATATTGAAATTCAACTGAGGTTTCCCTCTCTGCAATAAATATAGAATCATAACCTCCGACTTTTTATTTTTTGATGAGTTTTCAAGTGCCCTTAAAATAGCCCTCTAGACGTTTTCTATAGTTGTTATATGAGAATAATATGCCAACATTTTTAATCGATGTTCATTTTTTATATCACTTATTTGTCTCCAAAATATTTAAATCAGTCACTTCCATCTTCAACGCAAAATAAGAAAACTCGTAAGCCATTTTTTTAAATTACCCAAAAAAACATTTTACTTACAGTATACACCGCCTACCGAATAACTCCATCCCTTAAAACACTCTTGATCTAGCCGCATTCACAAAAGTTCTCGCGAAAGCACACTTAGAGCGCGTCGCACGAATCCACCGAGATGGAAACAGTCGAAAGCTACAAGCAAAGCTCTCGCGATGCTGCGGATGACCGTCTAGGACCACGGCGTATCAGCCGATAGAATGAAACAAATGAAACACCAGAAGATCTCATCCAGAACCAGAGCTGATGTCGACGACGTACACGCCTCCACAATCACGGGACGGTCTCGGCTGACTATGCTAAGCGGTCATCGTTGTCGGAGAATTTTGGGTGCCCTTTGCGGGCGCGGAGAATAAGTGTTGGGTGGACAGCGGCAGTTGTTACCAAAGCGGTCAGATTGTTTCTTCGATCTATCCGAAATGAAAATATGAAGAAATTACCAACTTTTAGATTTCTACTCATTTTTTTGTAAGATGGAAAAAAGGAAACTTTCGAAAATAAAAGATAGAGTTAAAAATAATTGTCAGTTAGATATCATGTTATATTGAAGAACTGAATATGAAACTAGTCGAATATTTATTTTTATCACGACATTGAAACGGAGTATGAGAAACATAATCTTTGAAACGAGTTAATACAGTCCGCTTAATTTGGCCAACATACTGTCTGTCGCTATCCTCAAAGGCAAGCTGATGGAAAAGTAAAAGTCTAGGATTTACGAAATGAGCTGTGAGGATTATGAGGAAAAGTATGTTGGCTAAACTGAGCGGACTATATTAACTCGTTTCAAGGAAAAAGTTTCACATAATCAGTTTCGTAGGCTATATCACTTTACATTCCTTATAGAATGGTCACACAATCAATGAGAAATGATTGAAATGCTTGAAATTTTGAGACCACTTCATGACAATAGGCGTATGGACACATTTGAAAGTTCAGAAATCGAAAAATGTAGAACGAGATTTAGGAACAATGACAAAGGACACATTCTAAACATCTTATAGACTCTCTTGGGTAATGGTTCAATAAGCATGCGGTAAATGGACTTGATGGTAAATTCCATATTCGGGGATTGTTCATAGACTTCTCCAGAGCTTTCGATTGCGTCATGACCTGCTATTGTGGAAATTGGAAAGGTGTAATGTGAGAGAAGTTAGTTTAGATTTAATGATATCCTACCTGGAAAATAGAGGTCGACGTATCAGTGTTGGAAACACTATGTCAGTTGACAACTATCAGGCAGGGTGTCCCATGGTGATCAATAATAGGACTCATACAATTTTTGATATATGCAAATGATACGATTAATCATTTTCAAGGATTATCAACTCTTGACACAGTAGCGAATGCAGATAACACCAATTTCATAGTAAAAGAAATTAATGTAACGACTGTACAGGAAAGAACCCAGGATGTATATATACATGTGAACATATAGACTGAAAAAATTACCTAACATTCAATACATCTAAAACTGCGATGATGAAGTTTACTCGAGTTTACCGAATATTTTGTTATCCATAAAAACGAGGACTATATCAAGTGATAAATCGGACCATAACTCAACTATTGAATATCCTCAGTGACAGAAATGTATTAAATGAAATTTAAATGAAATTACACTGTAATAATGATACATATTTGTAAATGACATTCAGCTAATAACCCTCTGTGGTTGGAGCTGAATAAATGAAAAAATAAAAACGAGGATCTGCAAATTTAATCTTGTACTTCTACCAAAATATTGAGCGTCATCATGGACTACAAACTCACATGGACTCCTCATATTGAGACACTATTTATTAAATTGAGAAAACACTGTTATGCTCTGAGATTTATGGCTGATTTTTGTACTGAAGAGATTTTACGGAGCTTATACAATCCGACCATAAAGTGTCACTTGAGATATGGAATTTTGAGTTAGGGTATCCTATCTGCTGCTGAAAGAATATTTATTGTGCAAAGAGAATCATTACCAATATTGGTTGGAGCAATTCATGTAGAGATGCATTTGAACACCTCAAGATACTAACTGTTGCTGGTCACTATATTTGTAAATTTCTCAATTATCAATAAAAATTTTACTCCGTAACGGGGTAAACAGAAGTTTTTCTTGTCACTATACATATAGAAATAATGTGATTATAACTCTGATCTTCTTAACAAGGAAATGAATAATAAATAAATAAATTAATAAAATGAAAATTAAAAGTACAAAATAGAGAAATAGAACGTATTATTACGTATCCCACAAGATACATCAAGTAACAATAGCAAACTAACACAACAACTAATCCTGAAAACACATTTGAAGATCTTCATTACAGAAGGAATGTATATAAAAACCTCAACTCGGTTGTATTATTTCATTTTAGTCATGTCCTGATGATGATAATGTGGTTAGCAAAACGGGCGTCGAAAGCATCTGTTTTAGTTCGGGTGTGGAAAAAATAATTTCTTTGGTCGGTCGTTAGCCGGGCGGTTCAACGTAGGTGCTTTGTTCACTCAGTCAATCGGCCCCAAGCTGAACACTCGATTCTCATTTGCTATCGTCCAACTCGTGTGAGGAATCACACGTTAAAAGGTAAGACCTAGTTAGTCCTTAGCTCATACAAATTTCGAATTCTGAGGGTTATGGTTCCTATAGTCATCGCTGGACATGTTCCTGAGTCAGGCAGTTAAATTCAATGCATTCTTGTTTCATAGTCAACACACATAACATTTATTCGAACTATCCCTAACGTTATTACTCTATAAAATTGGTATAATGAATATCTTGTTTTCCACCATTTTGAATTATTTCCCGTTGAACCCTTTCATTTGATATCCATATTATGTAGGTGCACAAAAACATATTACACCAGCTGTGAGAGTTTTTTTAGAGTGACCTTATTTTCATCCGAATTGGTAAACATATCCTCTGAGTCCTCTATCTTAAGAGGTTCGACATACTAGGATTGAAGTGGCGTCGTATTAGTTTTCGTATTTTTTCAGCAAATCATTTCATTTCATAACCATACCATAGGAATGCATCCTCCATCTCAGATGATCTGCTATATTGAATTCAGACTGACGTCACGTTATATTTCTATTATTTTCAGACCATATCATGAACGTGCATAAGTTCGTCATCTTGGGTAGTCTGCCATATGGAAATTAGAGTGAGGCCATATTATTTCTCACTATTTTCAGCAAAGCATTTCATTTGATACTCGTATCTTGGAGATGCATAAAAACTAGTCTGTTGAACATTTCACAATTTTTATGTAGAATGACGCTACTGAGTTACCATATATTATCATCCAAATCAATCATTTGCAAGAGTTGAACTTAACCAGTATGTCTTGGCACAATCATGTCGCTGAAATTGCAAACGCTGCTTCTCAGAAGCTTGGAACATTATTCCGGACTAGAAAACTGTACACTTCTTTGGAGTATTGTTTTCATGTATGGAGCTCTGCCCCCAAACATACCCTGAAGTTGCTGGATTTCATCCAGAAAAGAGTAATCCGCCTAATTGAAGATGCGAATATAACGTGCAACTTTGAGAGCCTGGATCATCGAAGATAGGTTGGGATTTGTCACTTTTTCATAGATACTTTCACGGGGGGTGTTCAAGTGACTATATAATGGCTTTTTATGAAGTATCGGTCAGTTCTATCATATATTTTGAGTTTTTATTGACTTGAAAGGGGCACGGTCACAGTGGGTCAATCTTTTTCTTCGCAGTCACAAATGGAGTTACCCAGAGATCTGTTGTTGACCCGTTCCTCTTCGTTGTTTATGCAAGTGATCTTGCTCTTCACATAAAGTCCAGTGAGTCGTTTTATGCCGATGGTACTAAACTGTATGGAAATGCCTTAGTCGAACATCATTCCCTTCTAGAAGACCTCAACTCGATTAGTCAGTGGTGCGAGGTACCTCTTAACGTCGACAAATGCGTCGTACTTCATCAAGGAAAGAACAATCCACTCCATACGTACACAATAAGCGGTCAATCGTTAAGTCCATTGTCCTCACATATAGACTTCGGAGTGACTATTAATACTGACTTAACTTGGTCCGAACATATAATATCCACATGCAAACGCGAAAACACACTGATTGACCTCATTCGCAAAACGTTTCTCCATCTATCATATTCAAGTTCCATAAAACTCTACAAAACCTACGTTCGTCCAGTCATGGAGTGTGCAGGTCCAGTGTGGACACTGGACAGTGTAGGAACTTGTTGAAAAATGTGCGTCCAACGCATCCCGAAAGACTGAGGATGGCACAACTGCTAGCTTTTGACCAACGTCGACTCCGTGTGGACCTCATCATATCTTTCCGTATAGCTAAGTATAACTATGCTGATCGGAAAGAACTTTTTGTTTTCAACAATGATTCGCGGTTATGTGGTCACACACTCAAATTAAAAAATGGAAAAATTCAATTATGCATTAATACCACCCACCAATAATAAGAAATTCAACGTTACTGGTATGTTAGCCATATTGTCATCCAGTCAGCCAGCGCCCTCTGTAATGAATGCGACAATGTGCTCTTTCTAATGTCAACGGTTTCCACAAACTTCGTATGTTTGTTAAAATAATTTCAAAATGAATGTTGAGTCAAGTTTTGTTTAAGCTGACTCCCGACAACTTACCAAGAGTCGATTTTGAAATGATCGATAAATTTTACTTGAAAAATTTGCAATACTTTGGTACCAAAATGAACAATGAAAAATTGAAACGGTATTTGCTATATTTTCATTTCAGACTTTGTCTTTTATGGAAGGATGGAAAGTTTTGATTTAATTTTTATTTCATTTTGGCCAAGGTGACTGAAAAAAGAAGCAAAAATATATACAGTGAAATGTAGAATAACTCCAGAACATATCAATCCAAAAATAATTTGAAAAAATATTTTTCGGAATATAATTTAATCACACTGAATATGCAGCAAATTAGGCACCCGCCGAGACCTACCTTTAACAGAAAAAACATTCTTCAATTAGATAATTGTAACAGTTGTATTCACACCGAGTTGACAACAATAACAACAAAAATGTCGTCTGTTAAATTGGATCAGCAGATCTGTGATTGGATATTAAAAACCAATACACTTGGCAACTCCGCTCTAGACACGATCAAATTTATTGATCTTATTCATTTCTCTGCAAATATAAAGAGATTTTGGGACCGATTAGGCTTGATAAGTATAATATACCCCTAACTCGGTCAGTCTATAAGCAAACCAGTATCATTTTCCATAGCATAAAACAAACCCGTTGAGTTAATAAAAAAAGCATTCAACTGTGAGGGATTCTTCAAATTTTCTGGAATGCTGTAAAATTTATTTTGTATGAAGTCGTCATCAGGTGAAATGTAGCAACATTGTAATAAATTTTGACATTTTTTAACATAAACATACATGGTATTTGTTTGTTCACAGTGAGTTAAAAAAATCAATTTGACCAAACAATGGAAATTTCAAGGAAAGGTTTTTGTTGCATTATTTCAACAATTGTCGAATCGATGCTCTTCAAAATATGAGGGCCATCTTAATTTTGGCTGTTTGGAAATTTTCCCTGCAAACTCTTTCACTTGGTATCCATACCATGAGGGTTCCTTAAAACAAATTCCACCATTTTTTGGGAGTCCACGATATTGAATTTGGAGTGACGTTATTTCATTTTTTTACCAAACCTCATTTGGTACCCTCACATGCATACCAACATATAAATGTTGAAAGTTAAATAAAAGCTTATGTAATGCATTGTTACAATATCTTTACAGGTATTTGACCCTTCCGGTAGATTCCTGCGAACATTTGGCAGCCAAGGTACAGCAGATGGACGTTTCAACTATCCATGGGGTATCACAACTGATGCTTTGGGATTCATTTATGTCTGCGATAAGGAAAACCATAGAGTACAGGTATGAAGTCGAAAAAAAACCTCCCGGCATAGTTGATACAACTTAACTATTCACAGGTATTCCAATCAGATGGTACCTTTGTCGGCAAGTTTGGTTCATTGGGCAACAAAGAAGGCCAACTGGAGCACCCACACTATATTGCAGTATCAAATACAAACAGAGTAGTAGTGTCAGATTCAAATAATCACAGAATACAGATATTCGATGTGAATGGAAAAGTATTAACATCCTTTGGTACAGAAGGCACAGAAGAGGGGCAATTCAAATTCCCTAGAGGAGTGGCAGTGGATGACCAAGGTTACATCTGTGTTGCAGATTCGGGAAACAACAGAATACAGATCTTCCATCCTGATGGTACATTCTTGAGGGCATTTGGTTGTTGGGGGACAGGAAAAGGGGAATTCAAAGGTCTCGAGGGAGTGGCTATGACACCAAATGGTCACATTCTAGTGTGTGATCGAGAAAATCATAGAATACAAGTTTTTTAAAACGTTTGTTAATTGATGTGTGAAGTTTTTCAAAACAAAGTGTGCCAACTTACAATAAATTGATTTGCATTTATTTCATTTTCATTCAATTCCTTTGAAAATTAAGGAAAATAAAAACAAGTTGCTCGTTCTTCAGTTTTTTTATATTTTGTCTAAATGTCCAAGAATGATACAAAACGAATTCGTTTTCAGAAAAATGTACAATGAATAATTTGTTCCTATTTTCTGTTTCTTGGAAAATGTTTATTTCTCCCAAGGCTTATTACATTTTTCGCCCATCTTTTTCATGACACAAATTCCAACAATATGACTAGATAAAAGCATAATAATAATAATACTAATGATATTATTTGCTGACATACAAGACAAAAGTAAAAGAGAAAAAAATTGCAAATAAATATCGTATAATCCACGGAAGCAACATATGTTAATTTGAATAGGAGTAATTTTGTTACAGTTTCTCTATAGTTCAACTTTGATTGGCTATACAACTGAGAAAAATAAAGGGAACGATACTAAAAATCTACGGTACACTGTCAGGCTTGTTGGGCATGCGGAACTGTATTTTCAAGGACAAGATAATTTATTTTTCGAATTTATGGTATTTTTTTTAAATTATGTCATTATATCACATTTACCCCGTGGTTTGGGGCTATTGTGATAGCTGACTATAACTTCCTATTGAAATATCAGTATCGAGTGGATGGGGAATATGTGATAAAATAATCTATAACGAAAAAAAAATATTTTTTTCAAGGATGTATCTCAAGAAGATGAAGAGTTTTGAAATATTTTGATGTGCAAGAGATAACGTTATCATATAAAACACAAGAAATGAATTGATGAACGAACAAAACATTTATTGTTTATGCATACGATATGATTCTATATCATTTGCATTATGAACAGGAACATTAAAAAAATAAAATCTCATATGGAACATAAAAAAATTATAACACATTATATTATATTATAGCCTTGGAATTGAACATTGAAAGTGAAGCCTCTGCCTCTCCTGTCAACTGTTGGATCTGGTAATACTTTGACAATGTCTTGTTCAGAAATAGTATCCACATCCTCAATAAGTGGCCAAACAAATTTACCGTTAGAGAACTTAGTAAATTTCACATTCCAATCGAGATCAATTCTCTCAATAATTTGACCAACATAATGTTTCACATATTTCTTGGAACAGTACTTGACCAAAAGCCATTTGCCCACTTCAATCACAGTATCTGTTGAAGTTTCCACTAACAAGTCTGACTGCATATCATTTAAAAACTCCTCATCTTCATCGGATTCTGTGTATTCTGGAGAAAGATGTGCGTCTTCATCACTCGAGCTCCAATCCGGTGTTCTCCTATATTTTTGTTTTGTTAATTTCTTTGAGGTGGTTTCATTAGTTTTTTTGGGTTGCTTTTCTTTCAAGCGTTGCAAAACTTCGTTCGTCGTCAGTACCTCTGATCCAAAACAAACCCTTGTTCTTTTTTGAGGTTTGTCAATCGCCGGAGTTTGCCTGATAGTTGCTAATAAGAGACTTTCGAAAGAAATATTTTCTTTTTGTGGTACTTCAAGCACAGATGTTGCAGCAATAGTTTCATTTTCGGTCGCATTGGTTTCATTTATTGAAAGTGAGGACGCAATAGCTTCTACTTCATTGCTGATATTTTCCTGAGTATTGTCCTGTGATGTTGAGGCTTTTGGTTGGTTATTTTCACCATTTGGTTTATTGCTGATATGTTCTTCAAATCGTTTCAAAGTAGATGGATCATATGAATCTTTAGGGATGACTTCATCATTCAATGGGTGAATTCCTGCTTTCTTGAAACCATTGGAGATAACTTCTGGGCTAATGGATTGCCATGTTTCACATAAAAACTGTGAAAAAATATTTTTTGGCAACTTTTGTCCCACATGTTGTCATTGCCACACAATCAGTTTGGCGTCCCAATTACATTTGAAAGACTTGAACACTGACAAGTCCAGTGGCTGTAGCAGATGAGAACTGTGGGGTGGAAGCTTGAGAATAGTTATATTTTCTCTGATAGCAGTTTCTATTATAACTGGATCGATATGAGTGCTGTGACCATCATATACTATCAAGGCGGGCTTTTTATCACCTAAAGCTGGGATGATAGTTTTCATGAAATAATTCCGAAATACATCACTCTCCATCCACCCTTTTTTAGTAGCTGCATAAACTGTTCCAGGGTAGCTCACAACTTCAGGAGCAATCCATTTATCCCACAGATGCCGACCCTTGAAAATTATTAAAGGTGGGGCTTTCCCTTCTGCAGCGTTACACATTACTAATATGGTCGTGTTTTCTTTTCCAGGGCTACTTATTGTTCTCGAAGACGGTTTTCCAATTTCACCTACCACTTTATACTTTTTCTAGGATCTATTGACAAGCTTGTTTCATCCAAATTCCAAATCTGTGATGGTTTGTCATGTAGATTCAGTTCATCTAGCGTAGATTTTAGGAGTGAAAAGTAATTATGAATTGTGAATGGATCCAATGCTTTTTTTCTGGAATATTCCACATTTTGTGGTA
>WOGP01000376.1:0-25599 GCA_015342065.1 Leptinotarsa undecemlineata | reverse complement strand
CCATAAAGATAAGATTGCTTGCACATCAGTTTCCCAGAATCGCGAGATTCTGCTTCAGCACGGTCAGCGGTTCACATGGGAACGGGCGATATAATTCATGCGTGAGAGAAAGGGAAGTCAGGCTAGCGATTTAATGCGTTAGGTAACGAAGTAGTTTACACTCCCATAAGAAGTTATCACTTCAAAAATAACAAAATCGGTAATCCAATGGACTTAGCCCGCGAAATTCGAACATTCACTTTATTTTTTAACAGTCCATGTATATCTGCACCACTGGTACGTCATACTCTTCAGCATAATTATAGTATTTATGAATGCCATTACTCTGAATCAGCAAAAAAAGGTGAAAAAAAACAAAAAAATTTTTAATTAAAACTTGAAAGCTTATAGGTATGTAAAATGAATTTTTCACCCAAGATTTACACATAAATACATTATCAGATTGAATCAATGATCTCAAGAATTATTGGTATGTCAAGTTTTTATGTATTGCAGACATAGACACCTGGTTTTGCTAATAATTGATGTATTTCTATTTATAGACGAGCTTAGCAAATTACGGGCTTTGCATAAACGATTTATGTTTATATTTATGGAAGTCTGGGTAAAAATGAATTTTTTAACATGATCTCGGGTAATATTACTTGATTTCAAATCATGTTTTCATTTCATTTAAGCCAAACACTACTTGCTGCATTAACTGATAAAGTCGCTCCACTGCTTCTGAAATAGCGACCAGTAAATTATTGGTTATTGAGTGAAGCCAAATACTGGTCAAATTCCTTCGAGAATTTATTTTCTCTTGGTCCCTACAAACTGTTTGAAAATCTGTTTAAAATCTGTTTTTCCGTTAATCAGCTGTGATTCCTAACACGGTTCCAGAATCATCCCAGCTTCAACCAGATAAATTATCTCGAGAAAAATATCTGGTCGAGGCAAGAATCGAACCCACGGTCTTCCGATCGTGAGTCGGGCGCACTACTATCGTGGCCAATTCCACAACTAACTAACAACTAACAACTATTCTGTACAGACACTAGTTTGTTACCAAATAATCAATAACATAGTTAGTTAGTTAGTCCAAAGTTACATTAATTCATCTCAATTCTATAAAATAATCCTGACATGAGATATGAATTTCTCAATTCATTTTCTTCTTTGATGAGGGCTTCAAGGAGCTCTGTCGTTTTTTGCTTTACCGCTTCTAACAACTCAAATCGGGTCCCTTTCAAAACAGTATTTATTTTCGGAAAAAAAGTCGCACAGTGCCAAATCTGGCGAGTACGGCGCATGTTCGAGCACTGGAGTGAGTTTATCGGCCAAATACCGCTTCACAGATAGCGCGTTGTGTGCAGATGCGTTGTCCTGGTACAAAATCCACCAGTTGTACTTCCACAACTCGGGACGGCTCTTATGAACTAATTCTCGCAGTGTTGCCAAAACTGACAAATAGTAAGTATGGTTGACAGTCTGACCCTCTGGAACCCATTCAGTCATATAGTATAGCATAGTATATCATATATAGTATAGCACTCAGTCGGAGTTTTTTCAATTTCACGAGAAATTTGAGATTGATAAGTTGCTGCTGTTTTTTGTCACACATAGTTTTCGGTACGAGAAAAAGATACGTTCATTTCAAACCGCTATGGCACAAATACTATAATAGTGACGAAAATGTGTTTTGGTATGTGAATAGGGTAGATACCCAACACACTACTCACTTTTTTTTCCTACCCTCTAAGCGCGCAGTCTCGTTTTTTAATAGCCGGTTCTCGTACTTTTACGTTTAAGTGGCTCCTAATGAGTGGGTGGTAATGCTTTATCAAATGCAAGACCTTTACTTCTCAACTCAAAACACAACTCAACCACATCTAACTCAATTATCCTTGAAGTAAATTATTTTACTTATTTGTCCAGTTACTATCACTTTTCACCTCAACGCCTGTCTGAAACCGCCATTTGAACTGATCACGGAAATTATTTATCTGATTTCTATGCGACTGACTTGTCCATTTATCAATTGCAGATTTCATTTCTTTTTCGGTGTTGATGATCTATGCCTTCTTTTAGGTGTTGGCATATGGATCCTCCATCGTTTGTTGATGACTTGTGTATTCTTTCGGATGTTGGCGTCTTCTCCCCGAAAAAGATTTAAAATCTCTCTCAAAATAGTTTGAAAATATAACTAATTACAAAAGGAGAACTACAAGATATATTTGATTTTTCAATTGTGAATTCGGAAACATATCTATAGAATTCCTATTTAATTTTGAGTGGTAAAATGGTTGATTACGAAAAGTAACAGGTGAACAGTATATTTTTCTTTGTGAAAAGTATATTGATTTGCGTCCCACTCCACTATCGATTTACTGGGAAAGGCACCACTCACTATTCCTACACTAGAATCCACAATGCCGGAAATTACTTTTTGATGATGTCTAGACAAGCGAGTTTTTAAACAGCTCAATATCAACAAGGCGTCTGGCTCTGATGAAGTGCCCGTCATTGTACTTAAAAAGTGCGCAAATGAACTCGCACTAGTTGCACACATTCCAACCTGTCTAACAAGAAAGGGATTTTTTCTTCTTGTTGGAAGATTGCTCGAATTCAGCCTATTCCCATAAAGGGTAAGACAAATATTCCAAATAACTATAGATCAGTCGCTTTGCTGTCAGTGAAATCAAAAATTATAAAGTCGTAAATCACCATATCCACAAATATTTGGAAGGCTTCAACATCCTGAGCGATCATCAATATTGCTTTCGGAAACAAAGATCAACAGGCGACCTTTCATCGTATATTAGCCATATTTGTGATAACGCAGTCTAGAAACATGTAGAATCAAGAGCTGTTGCGCTTGATGTTTCTAAGGCCTTTGACCGTGTGTGGCATGAGGGTTCGCTGGCCAAGCTTTGATGAAAGAACGTTCCCTGCAAGTGACCATCGCTGGATATCTCTTGAATACTTTCACCATCAACGCTGATGTTTCCCAGGGATCCATATTGTCTCCAACCCTCTTTTTATTGTATTTCAACGACTCATTAGAAAAAAATAAGAATCCGATATATCGCTTTGCACACTTGTCTCGTCATTCCATTTGGATTCCAGGACATCGGCTACGGAAACATATCTTCACCAGCAGCAGGATGTTGCAAATCTTAATGAGGATCTAGAAATGAGTTCGATTTAGGGTGAAACTTATCAGGTTCAATTCAATGCCACAAAAACCCAGACATCGGTTTTCTCCACGAAGATAAATGTCTCCGAACTGGATATGATAATTCTGCTTCGACAAGTTTCTTGGAGGTTAAAATGGACAAAAATCTGTCTTGGCACAATCACGTCGCTGGAATTGCAAAGGCTGGTTCTTGAAAGCTTGGAACACTGTTCCGAACCAGAAAACTGTACACACCTCAGCAACTTTTGATGCTTTATGTAGCTCAGATCGGACCTTCATTGGAGTATTGTTCTCATGTATGGAGCGCTGGCCCCAAACATTTCCCAAAGATGCTTGTTTCCATCCAGAAAAGAGCCACCCACCTGATTGGAAACGCGAACATCACGTGCAACCTTGATAGCTTGGAACATCGAAGAAAAGTTGGACATTTGTCTCTCTGCTGTAGATACCTTCACGGGAAGTGTTCCGGTGACTTGGTACATTTATTTAACTGAGAGCAGTACATATCAGAAATACGTCACGGACAGTGGCTGCTCATCGTTTTGACGTTCAGGTCAGTAGACCTCGAACTTCACTGTTCAAGAACTCTTTCATTTGGAGAACTGCATTTATGTAGAATGAACTTCTTGAGAACGTTTTTTCAAATGGTTTCAATCTTTAGCGATTCAAATCCAATGTAAATCGGTACTTTTGCACAAGCACCACTCTTAGAGCGCCTTGAGGATTTTCCTGTAGTGCTTGTGTTTTGTCCTGAAAAAAAATCTACGTGAACTAGAAGTGTGTAGCTTCCTTCTTTCCTACTTCTTCTTCATTTGTATAAAGATGAAGAAAAAGAAAAACAAAAGTTGTCTTTCTCAAAAATCAAACTATCCTAAAAATATACCCCTTCCAATTCAAACTAGACTCCTATGGCTGGAATTGAATCAAATAAGAGAATGAATGCCTTTATACGTATCGTCATCGTAATATGAACTGATTGAACTCTCCGTGACATCAAGTAGTAATATCATTAATAAATTGAGTGCTTCATCTCATAATGTTATACTAAAGTGGCAATAAGACGATGAATCAATGAAATTTTAATTATCGTATACTATATACTCTATAACAAAATTTGGAGAACAAGCTGAATAGTAAAAAGTGTGTTTGTATGATTCAACGTTCACACGAAAGTAGTTGTTTCGAAAGTATATTTTTTCTTTTGTGTAGTTCAATGTTCATATGGAAGTAGTTGTTTCAAGAAGGCTTTTTTCAGTTTGTGTCTGGAAGTAACTTTTATGCATGATCTACACATGAAGATCTACATATAAAGAGTTTATTTTGAAATTAATTTCTCTCTTCCTTTCATATAACATATTCATTTATCCTTTTCCTTGTCTAATTCTTCTGGAGCAAAATGATCGCATAATCCTTTGACATACCGCGTCTTCCATACAGAAATATTCCAGTGGGAAATTCGATTAGAAGTATAAACAACCACTGTTTATTTGATTTTTCTTCCTACACTCTAGTTGCCGCGATTCCTTAGCAACTGATGTGATGTAGGAAGTGGGTTGGGTGTAATCTCTGAACTTATCTTTATTGGCGATTGAAGTGACAACACTTTTTTCATTTTATAAATGGGCTGCAGATTAGCTATTCTGAAGTGATTATCTGCTTGGTTTGAACATAAAATAAATGCAACTGTAGGTATGTGTATGACGATAAAACATATTATTATAATAAACATTTTGAAACCTACCTACTCACAACCAGAATACATTTTTCTCGTGTAAATAAAGAGGTTTTCATTCAACAGCAATAATTTTATTGATATGAGTGAGACTACTACTCATTTCATTCAAAAGGAGATGAAGGCATATAAAAAAAAATTGAAATTTAATCTTGTGTCGCTACAGTCAAGCTTGTGAAGCTTGTGTTTTTATAAATTTCATTAGTTTGGACTTACTTCGTCTAATATTATATAAAATGATTTGAAATTCCTGAAAGAATCAATTAAAAAAAAAGAAAAGCTGAAAATAACTATTATATTAAGAAAAAACCCTGAAATGAAATTACTGTGAAGCGACGTTTCGGTTGTTAGTATCCACAATCGTCTTTGGGTGATGACTGGACTGATTTCTCCGAAAGATGACTATTTATAGGTCATTTGTGTATTTTCACTTATCTCTTCTTTCCTCTTTCTGCTTCGCCGATTCAGCGGGAGATGAACGCTTGGCAGGAGTAGGCCATTTTTTGCTTGATTATGGGTTTCCATATGTTGAGTATCTCTACGCTAGCTTGGATAAATACATTGTTAGACACCATATATGCGACTTCATTGAATTTCCTCATAAACCAGTGTTCCTCCCTGTGTAGGATCTCAGCTTGGGACCACTCGATATTATATTAGGGGGTCCAAACATGCTCTGCTATTTCTGATTTATTGGTTTCCTCTCGCTGTGTGTGTTTCTTCTGCTCGGCAGTGCAAACTTTCAACGGCATCTTAGTTTCACCGATATAGGATTTAACACAGGTTAGCCGGTTATGCACTTTTTGGAATCGCAGTCCGCGTTTAGTGGCCTGGTTTTCGTGAGGCTGCTACTGATAGTGTTTCCGGATCTGAAACAGGTTCTGATGTTGTACTTGGACCCAATTCTTCTCATCCTTTTCGATGATCCTCTGATGTAAGGAAGTGCAAGGACTAGTTGTGACGGCTGCTCTTCCTTGCGAGACTCCTGCTGTCTTTTAAACAAAGTCTATTCCATCATCGCTTTGGAGTAGCCACTCCGATGAAGATTATTTTTGATGATGTCTAGTTCCTTCTCGAGACCTTCCTTTGTATTACAGAGCCCGAAAGCACGGTCTAATAGAGTTTTAATGATTCCTCTTCTAGTCGAATGATGGTGGTTGGTCGATGATGGTACAGACATTGTCCCGTGTGAGTGGATTTTCGGTATACAAATGTTTCCCAGTTTGTGTCGGTCCTCTTCACCAATACGTCTAAGAATGGCAATTCGTTGTGGATTTCCTTCTCATTTATGAAAGTGATGGAAGGTCTTACGCTGTTGATGTGTTTCAGGAAGGCGACTAGTCCAGTATTCCTATGGTTCCATATTATGAAGATGTCATCAACCATACTCGGGGCTTCTTGTGGGCTTCTTCATAGACCAGCATTTTGAACCATTCCATATATATCTTGGCTATGGCTGGTGAAAGTGGCGATCCCATGAAAGTCCGAACTGATGAAATTCATCATGGAACATTTTCAATCACCGTCAAACAAACGTTGTGTTTTTATAGTTTTTAATTCCATGCATATACTTACATGGAAATTATTTGAAATATCAATTATCCTATTCAGTTTTGAATGATCATAGAATTATCTTTAAGATCAGCTTGGAGGCTTGGACCGATGAGTTCAATATATATATTTGAAGATACAAATTTCAGATCTTCCCATTGTTTCTACCAAAAAATGGGGTTCACATTAAATAATTATTGTTTAAGTAATGTTGTGAGTCGAAAATTATTCCAATTGTGGCCGTAATCTAACTTGAGTAGCGAAACGCGCGTCGAAAGAGAACTTATGTGGTGGTGTGGAATAGTGTTTTCAATAGTGGCAGTGATGCTTCTTTCTGAAGAAACATTACATGTTATTGATTCTACCTGTCAAACTTGATGCCGTTGAAACATATTATTCATTTCCATTTCCGAATTTGTATTTCATTTCCGTTTTTATTCTGATGAAAATGAAGTTTGAATATTTCAACTACATTATCATGCATTTCACAGTATCAGAATTGTGTTTATATTTCAACATACATAAAGGTTTTCACCTATGAACTCTTAGTTTTATTTCATCATTCTCAAAATTGTGTTATTTCCTATACTCACTTTCATTAACTATAATGTTTTTCCTATATTTTTCCAAAAACGCCCTCGCTCATTGTTCTAAAAATATCTCTTAAGCTAGTCCCGCAAAACATCCAGCCATATCTATAACAATTTAGACATTTATGAAAGGAATAAAGACATGCCGCAAAAAATTGAGACAATCTCGAAGATTGATCTCTCTAATTAATTAATATAATTGAAAACATTCACATCACAGACGGCGTAGCTTTGCGTGGCCAACTGGATAACGTTTCGCTTGTCATTTGTTTCTGTCTTGTTATCCACCGCACACTGAGAAAAGAAAATAAAAGAAGCAACAGGATATAAAGACTTGTTTGTCAGTTGTATAGTATGTATTATGTGTCCCGAATACTCTGAAAACCTCAATTTGTCGCAGTTTTTGTAAAGATGGGTCTATTAAAAGTAGCAAGGGATTTTGCTGATTATCGATAAGGGTGGTCTCTTGTCTAGCGTCATTCCATTCGTTGTGATACACAGACGCATTTATTGGTGGAAACTCAGCCAAATTAAAATTAGAGTGTCGAAAGGAGAAGGCTTCCCCTAAGAATTTCTGACTTTATAATTTCATTTTGAATGTTACCGAAGTACAGGACGAAATCATTATACCGGGTGAGTAACGGGACGGTATCTGGTGGTTTAACGATATTTTGGAGACGCTATATAACCAGACGAAACATGTCATTCGAGAGCATGATTGAAAATTATTCTCCTTTTATACATGGAGACAAAATTTATACCGTTTTTGAATTATATCATGAACATATATTGCGCCTACTGTGGAAAAAGCAATACGTATTGTCAATAGCTGTGCAAAGAGTGCTTGAAAGTGAAGGTAATAAAACACATTAAAAATCTAAAATGTATTAGGTATAAGTGAAGCTAAGAGTGAAGAGAAGAAAGAAATTTTATTATTACATTGAATATCATTACATAAACATTGCACATTCGATAAGAACCTTAAAGCTAGCTACAGATAAATAGTGTAGTGGCGATACTATTCCATCAATTGTTTCTTTGTGATCGTTTCAATTCAAACTTGAAACAGTCATCGATGGACCAAAGGAAGTAATATCTAACAACAACGTTAGAATCATTAAACGAAGGAATTATAAATAATAGAAAATATATCAAAAACTTCTTCTAATTAACGGAGGTTAAACTTTTACTCGATATTGAGGAAATTAAAGCAACAGTTAGAAAACTCGAGCAAGAAAATCAAGCGCTGAAAAAAGAGGTTGGATATTTAAGACCTGATAATAAGAACAATATAGTTGTTTTTGGACTGAGACACCAAGAGATCAACATTGGTCATTTTATCACATATAAAATTCATTTTGTATTCAACCGTCAATATATAATAATAATATCTTTATTTACCAGCAATAGAAAGAGTTTCCGATACATCATATTCAATTTCAGACAGAATATAGAAAAAAAACCATCAATTATTTGGAATGTCCTAGATATGGGTAATAAACATCGAGATAACACATTAAAAGTCCAAGGTTGTGCATGGGAATTCTTTACTTGTGTTACAAAATAATCTTCGAACAGTATTTCAGTGTGAGTATTTACAATATTTACAATATTCTTTCATTAGCTTATTTTTATGCATATCGTCTAGAAAGTTATAGAATTTATTTGCCAAAAAACTGAAACAACGTTGTCCCACCGATTATTTTGTTGTCTGTATTTGTACCAAAGTTTTTGCTTTGTTTCTTGTGGTATATGCTCTAACTGTTGAAGGGTGTATTTATTTTTACTTATGAAAATTGCTATGTCGTGTAAATATAACTTGCTGCTAAGGATAGCTGCATCCTCAAAATGTTTCTTTGACGGAACGTATATTTTTTTGGTAAATTATTTTAAAAATGTTTTTCCGTCAATGACACTATTGTCGCTGATCTACCATAAATATTAGCCCGATCGTAAGCACTATTTTATAATTCAGACTTAATTTAATAACTCCTTAATAACTCTTTTAAAATTAATTTTACATTAATTTTATGATGAACTTTAACATACCTCATATGTACATCGGAACACCCCTTCGTTGATGCTCCTTCTGTCATGCCGTTATTTACTCCTTTTGCATATTTGAGAATTATGTGTACATTTTTATTTATATTTCATTAATAAATATTATTATTATTATTCTGAAAAAAGGTTGGTTGGGTAACCGGATCAATTTTTTCTTGAAAAACAATTATATTCTTATCGAAGTTTCGAATTTAATTGAATTCTTCTTCAGGGCTCGAGAAGTACTTTCTTCTTGGTGATAACATAACTATTTTCAAAAGTATCAGACATTAGATAATTATTAAAAACATTAAAAACATTGCACCAACCAAATTTCCGAGTCAACACCAACACAAAACGACATGAAACGACAAAGATTCGTTTGTCTCGAAACTTTGTATGTTGCAATGTTTCTTTTTTCAATATGTTTCTAATATGTATGATGGTTTTTAAAATAGTAATATCATCAACATGAAGAAACTAATTTTCGAGCCATGAAGAAGTATTTAATTACACTCAAAACGTCGGCAAGACCACAATTGTTTTTTTTAAAAGAAAATTTGATCCTGTTACTCAACCAATCTTTCTTCAGAAACGTTATGGGCTCACTATACTAGTTAACTGATTATTATTGCAATTTTTCTGGAATAACAGTATGTTTAGAAAACGCCATTTTACACTTAGTGAGTCAGAAATAAAAAATATTTTTCTGGAATCTGATTCAGAAGTCTTTTCTCGGTATATTCTTCATAAGTACCATTCCATAGTAGTAGGCACTGAATTTTCAGACATTTTATTGTATTGAAATAAAAACATTGTTGTCAAAGTTGTGATTTTATATATTATATCATTATTTTTTCCTTCTGTTTAGTATAAATTCTGTGCGTCACTGAATGAAACAGATTAGGGCAAAAACGTCAGTCATATCTGAGAATTAAGTGCCTACAATTTAAGAATGATACTATAATCAATTCGAACGATTTCTTCACAGGGTGTTCACAAATAACGAGTAGATTCTGATTATGCTCAAACCTTATCATTTATGATTTTTCAAATGGAACAATGATGTTCATTGTTCCTATACCTAATCTGAAAAGTTTTCAAGTGAATAATGATTTTATTTCAGTTTCTAATTACATACTACATAACAAACAATGGCTCGACAAAGTCGAGCTTCTTATGTATTGTCGAGTCGGTGGTCATTAATTGAGCCTAAGTCTAATTTCATGTGATATTTCATTGCTTTGACGCATATCCATTCAAGGTAACTTCAGATTTTGGAAAAAAAGTAGTTTTCGAATAAATACGATTATATTTAGTCAATGTTCAATAAACAAAACTATAATAAATGTTCAAAATGATCGCAATTCTGCTCTAGACATAATCTGATCCTTTTCTCGAATGATCTTCTAACATAACTCAACATTACCGGTGTTATTGTTGTGAAAGCGATCACAATTCTCCACTTCATATCCTATGGAGTGGTAGTATGGAGTACTTTTAAATAACCCCGTAAAATCCATACTAATTGAATCTGGTGACCTCGCTGGACAGTCATGAATGCTATCTTTACCAATTCAATTATTGGGAAAAGTTATATCCAAATATCTCCTTGCAGAACATTGGAAGTGAGCAGAAGCACCAGAAGCACCGGTGGAACCAAAAATGTATATTTCGTTCCATTCAGAGTATCTTGAAAAATATAAGGTACAATTATGTGATCTCCAATAAGTCCCCTAAGAACACTATTGCTACAGTATTTTCGATGATCAATGTTATGATAGTTTTCTGTGTCATGATAATGAAAATTGTGCCTATTACGAAATTCTTGATATTCTAGACTGACTGATGCCACTGTAACTGGAATCGCATAGAGACTTCTTTATCGAGATTTTCGAAGTAGCCGTTTTGTGAAGCATTGAATTGTTGCTCTGCTTCAAAATCTGGAAAAAAATGAATATTTATAACATCAACATTATTAAAATAAAATCGATTGTAACATCTTTCATTTGTATTTTTTTATTTGTAGGGGAGGCCAGGTACAAAAGTAGCGGCGGGTGGAAAGTAATACATCCTCCTAGATTTAACCAATGGACGAAAACCGCTTCGCCGCCGCTATTGCTACTATGTAACGTTATTTGTTGTGTGACTCGGACGACCCTTTGATTCTTACGGTAAAATTTTCGAAATTTGTTTATTGAAGTTGGTTTTTCAAGTACAGTTCAGCTAACTAAAGTGTCACTATTTCATTCGATATTATACCTCGTGTTATGAAACAATAATCGCTTTAGAAAATAAATACAATAAAGGATTTTTTAAATTCAATACTGATTCTTCTGAATTATTATTCAAAATAGTAGAAATAATTTAAAATTTTATTTGTAATGAAAGAATGATATTATACACAAATGAAATTCGAATATTACCTTAATTTGTTTCAATGAAACAAATTATTATAAAGGAGATTTTGAAAACATTTGCACCCATGTTTTTTTCAATTGCCGACATATATTAGCTTTTCACTTCTACTTTGAAACATTATTGTTGAGCAAATCAGCCAAAACATATATAAGTTTCGACACTTTCTTTAACATTATTTTTTAGATTTTCATTCCATTGCAAAATGTTTCTGAGTACAAATCACCACTTCTGACCACAATATCTGCATTATATTGTCCGTTCTCAAGTCTACCGCTAGCTATTCCAGAATAATGCTCAGTATTTCCTAGTCTATCGCTATCCTCGCCAATTACAAAAACGAATAGCATGCACTCTATCTTTCACACGAGAGACGCATCGCGCGTAGATGCAATACTCCATTCTCTTCTATCGTTCGCAACAATTCGCTCGAATCTCTTTGTCACACAACTTGTATCCGAACTTCACTTTTGAAGGCTTAGCAACATTATATCATTGGGTTTCCAAATGAAACGGCGTCTTTTTTGGCAAAAATGGAAAATGAAGTGAGATGCTATTTCATTGTACGATATTGCCGAACTAATATTTTCGTTACTACCAGGATTGAGAATTATTAAAAAATTCGTATAAATCAGGATAAATCAGCCCTGAAACAGGGATTGCTGTAATACAAATTTTCCGAAATGAAAAACAACGAATGCTGAGTCTGCGGTATGCCAATGTTGAATACGTTTCGAAGAAATCAAAACAATTTACAATCAAACTAAGACCGCAAGACGGCAGAAGTTATTCGAAAGCCACTACTTTTGACAGTCTGCAGGGTCTCCCTAACATTAGTCTACAGGGAAGTAGAATAGTAACTGCAATTGCTAAGAGGCTCCACTAGTAACTTTATCGATTTCTGCAACATCAGATGACTGAACTCAAATATAAACTCAGTGCACCAACATCTGCAATTAAATAGTCCTCATATTCCATATTTGGTGACTTCTATGTCTACAATATACAATGGTTCAAATATTCAAATATCAATGATGAAGAAGGTCGCGAAGCTGAGGTTTGTAATAAGCAGCGAACTTACTCAGATTATAAAAGAGCTAATCTGGGTTCGTCATCATGATGGAGAATATGCTAGTCTTCTGGATCTATACCTAACAACCAATCTAGAAATTTACAGTCACCGTAAGGTTTCCATTGGGACCACAAACTACTTTCAGTATTGAGTGAATTACCGATGAATGCTGGGGAAAAATCTCAGCCTTGCAAAGTTTGGCATTACAGATCAGCTGAATGGAATAACGGACGTTATTCTATCATGCATGGATGTATATATATTCTTTTTTCAATGAAACGACCTTCTAACGACAAACATTGAATCAAGAAAAATTGCTAGCAAACTGTTGCCTCCAAAAATGTCGCCAAACGGTAGTGGCACAAAAATCCCAGTGCCGAAAATCAAACTAGATTTGTTAATGCTCGCAACAGCTGCAAACTTAGGATAAATGAAAGCGAGGAATTTCAAAATCAGAATTAGAGATAAACTGCGTGCCAATCCTTCGGGTCGGTAGCTATCATATCAACAAGGCATCTGGTCCTGATGAAGTACCCGTCATCGTACTTAACAAGTGCGCAAATGAATTCAGACCAGTACTCTGCAGACTTTTCAACCTGTCTTACAAGAAAGGGGTTTTTTCTTCTTGTTGGAAGATTGCTCGTGTTCAGGCTATTACCAAAAAGAGTAAGAAAACTCTTCCAAATCACAGTCATCACCTGAAGACGATTGTGCATAGTAACAATCGAACCGGCATGAAGTAACTTGGCTTGAAATCTCTTAATTTTTAATTTTCATTCCTTGTTAATAATTTTTAATTTTCAGCTCGTGTTGACAGTTCAATTTTTGATTGATGTTTGTATTTAATTTCATTGTTATTTCAGTTTTTGCTTGATATGATTGTTATTTTTCAGCTAATCTTTTTAATATTTTATAGATTCATTCCGGCATTTCAAATCAATTTATATAATATTAGACAATGGAAGTCCAAACTAATGAATGTTTATTCGAATAATTATTGTTACATGCACTCTAGTACATTTAGATAACAATAAAAGTAGAATTTCATTCTACTTTTCCATCTCAGAATTTCGGAATAAATTTGAAAATTGAAATGAATAGCTGAAAGTAACAATTATATTAGGCAAAAAACCCTGGAATGAAGTTACAGTAAAATAAAATTAAGCAAAAAATTGAAACTTGAACAATTCAAATGCAATTAAAATCAAGAGATTTCAAGTCAAGTTACTATTTACAATCGTCTTCGGGTGATGACCGGAGTATTCGTCAGAGAGGTGTCTACTTAGAGGTCATTCAAGTGCTCTCACCTATCCCCTCTTTCCTGTCTTCGCCTTACCGGTCTAGCGGGAGATGACCGTTTGGCGGAAGATGATTGTTTTCCACTTGATTATGGGTTTCTATATGTTGGGTATGTTTACGCTTGCTTGTTGATGCAGAGAAGTGGAAGCACTGGTTGCGATGACTGCTCTTCCTTACGAGGCTCTTGCTGTCTTCTAACCAACGTCTGTTCCACTATTACTTTGGGATGACCATTGCGTTGAAAATATTTCATAATGAAGCCTAGTTTCTTCTCGAGATCTTTCTTAATATTACAGATCCCGAAAGCACGGTCTAATAGTCTTGATGGTTTATCTGATGATGCTGTGATTCGTGATACAGATGGCTTTTCGGTATACAGATACATACCGTTCTGTATACAGAAGTAGACACCTGTCTGAAGCACATCAACAGCCTAAGAACTTCCATCACTTTCTCAATGGAGAAGTCCACAACGAATTGGCATTCTCGGACATATTGGTGTAGAGTGAAGAAGTGGGAAATCTGTATACCGAAAACTCACTCACACAGGACATAATCTGAATCACGAATCCAACCATCATCAATCTGTCAAAAAAAAATCATCATAACATAAGAAGACCGTGCTTTCGGGCTCTGTAATGTGAACGAAGGTTTCGAGAAACTAGTCCTTCATTATAGAAGATCTTCAAGGCAATGGTCACTCCAAATTGATGGTGTAACACAATTTTAGCAATAAGACAGCATGATACTCGCAAGGAAGAGAAGCCGTCATAACCAGTGCCTGCGCTTCCCTATATCAGAGGATTTTCGGAAGGAATAAGAAGAATTGGATCGAAGTACATCAGAATCTGCTTCAGATCCGGAAACAACATCCGTAGCAGGCTCACGGAAACCAGGCCACCAAACGCGGACTTCGATACCAAGGATTGCATTTCCCAGATACTCCGTATCCTATATCGGTGAAACTAAGAGGTCATTGAATGTCGGCATTGCCGAGCACAAGAAGAGCACACAGCGAGGAGAAATCTATAAATCAGGAATAGCAGAGCATATTTGGACTTATCAACATAACATCAAGTGGTCCCAAGCTGATATCATCCACAGGAAAGAACACTGGTTTTAGAAGAAGTTCAACTGAGCTGCATATATCGGTCCAATGACGTATTCAGCGTAGAGATACGCAACATTAGGAAACCCATTATCAAGCGGATAATGGTCATCTCCCGCCAAACGGTCCACTCCCGCTAAGCCCGTGAAGCGTAGCGAGGTTAGAGGAGATAGGTGAACGCACTCGAATGGCCTATGAATAGTCATCTCTCGGAGGAATAGCCCAGTCGTCACCCTAAGATGACTGTGGATAATCAATCAATCGAAACTCAATTCAAGTTACTTCATGAGTTGTGAAGTAACTTGAATTGAAATATCTTAATCTTTATTGCATTTTAATTGTTCAATTCTTTGCTCATTTTTATTGTATTGTAATTTCATTTTAGGTTATTTTACTTAAAGTAATGGTTACTTTCAGCTATTCATTTTAATTTTCAAGTTTATTTATTTTTTTAGGGATTTTAAATCGTATTATATCATATTAGACAATGGAAGTCCGAGCTAATAAAATTTACCATGAAACATTTTCAACCACCTTCAAACAAACAACAAAACTTTTCTTTTTTTCATATTTTCTGGAATAACAATACTATTCGTGAAAAACCAGCATTTTAGTTTTCCCTGTATAACTCGAGATGGGCGAGAGTCCCCGTAATTTTTTATGTTCATTGTACTGTTCTCCACGATTGTTAACTTTTCTCCCATTCAATTGTCTTCATATCTATAACGGTTTAAAATATAGCAATGTTATGACACGATAAAAGAAGAGATAGGAGGATAGTATTTGCTGCCTAGTTAAGAACAAAGCCTTGAAATTATTTGGGATAGCAGCGAAAGCCCAAATGCACTCTTATAACATTATATTTCCAATATATGAGATGATAATTTGAATTAAAATTTTGTAATTCTTTTTTGAAAATGTTAGCTTCTGCAATGTAGTTGATGGCAAATTGTTGAATTTGTAAAAAAATATGGCAATATTGTTAAACATTAACTGTTGCATGAGTAATAGATTAAGACATCATACATTTAAAAACGTGAAAAGTATAATATTTATTGTAATTTAATTTGATTTCTTCTCCTATTACTGAAACGTGCTTCTAGAAGGTCAGAAATAAAAAACGGTTGTCATTCGAATATTTTCCTGGAAGAAGATCTACTTGCCCTAGGTTGCTGGAACAATAAGTCAGTTACAGTTGTAGGTGCCTGAAATGAAACTGAAATAATTTTTGTAAAAATGTTTGTTTTACAAGTTTTGTTATCATTGTGTGAGAATATAAAGGGACGGTTGTTTATATATAACGTCAAAAGCGTTATCATTCAGAACGTTCCAATTTTTTTCTATCACAAGTAAATATGAGTGAATTTCAGTTAAATGGTTTACATCATTTTTTTCATCAAGGCAATCGTTTGATTTTGAAATGAAGGCCATTTCCATTGATGATCTTTTCGAAACATTTTTTCTTTTGTATGAATTTTGACAGAATTAAAGTCCATTGTATGACATTCCCTGTAGACATGTCCACTAAGTGCATATCTCTTAGAGTGTAGTCATAAATCACTTTTATGTGAAGATGTGCGATTCTTCGAAAATTTAGCAGTCTGACCTTTATATCCTGCATTACAGCTAGAATAAAGAATAGTGTGAATTAATTTTGATTGATTTTTTTGGAATTATATCCTCAACATTTAATAAAAGTTAACTGATTGTGAGGATAATTCTATTTGCAAATTTTTATTATCAATATTTTTGAAAAAATTGGAAATTAACTGAAAAAAGTTTCAGTTGATACGTCAAGAAGTGTACTTCGATCACGCCACTGAAGATGACTGCTACAGTTGCATTTGAAACGTTTGGAGATTGTAACCAAAGAAGACCACGGCAAATTCCGGAAACCAACCAAAACAATTATTATTATTTTCGAAGTTTTTGAAGTTTAGACCCACTATGGGAGACGTATTGAATAATGTATTGTTCATCAAGATGAAGCAAAAGTTTAGTAAGGACGTTTGACTTTTTTTTGATGAAAGGAAGAATCAGAAATGCGTCAAGAGTCAATATGCGTTGGCTCATTTGCTTTATTAACTTATCTATGATTTATTATTTATGGTAAGGCCAGTAATTCATGTATCTACCAGAACTGATAGGTTTCCTGTACCAGTCAACGAGTACGATTTTATTTTCAAAGTATGCGATGAGTTGACAATCCCAAAATTTTCAACCTCTGGAGCTTGCCTCAAAGCTCGAAACGACTTTATATTATTGCCATTGAAGTATTTTCTGATCTATAATTTCCTATAAAAAACGAGCATCACACGAGTAGTACTCCAAGTGCATAATTAATAACGAGTCATCTGTACATGCTTTGTTATTATTTAGGATATTATTGATTTGGATTTTGTCACTCTTATTATCTATAGTAACACCCAATTCACACATCAAACTATAATAATTGTCGTGTGCCTGTATCATTGTCCTTTCACCTATATTCACATTTTATCATTGAATTCACTATCAGAAATAAATGAGGAAATTTGAGGGCACCTGTAATTCAATTATCAATAGAATTGTTTACAGGTTACTTTTTGGCTAACGCTTTGAAATCGTCGTCAAATTCTTGTCAGGAATCGATCAACCTCAGAGATTTACCTTCGGGTAATTCAGACTGCCTTTTGGACACTCTTTCCAAACCAAATATATTTGTATTAATACATTCAAGGTTTATAATATAGGTGAAAAAATGTTCCAATAAATCCTTATTATCTGTTGATGTGCAAATAAGTTAATAATTGGCTACATTAGAACTTTTCAACAACCTTTCCATTCTTTGACCAAGGAGTTTCATACAAAATACTATATGAATAATAGGGCTTTGATAACCTTTACTTAGTCAATACTATCTAATGTTATAGGTACCTGTATTCAGATCATTTCGTTCCTTAAGGCTATCAATGTATTCTTGCAGTAAAGAATAGCAAATTTTTGGTATGTTTTTCTCCCACAGAAGTTTATAGAATTTGAAGGAAAGTTATGGGTGATGATCGTCCTAATTTTTCCCAATTTTGCCACTTATAGTTGGTTGATACTTTGAAGTTCAATATTCAAGACAAATACTACAACATTCTTCCTCTTTGAAAGCGTTTCTCCTACGCACTTGGTAGGTCCTAAGGTGTTAGTTAGGATGATGAGTTTTCAGGTGATTTTTTTTAAAATTTTGACACTCCTTTCCTTCACAATCATTGGAGCTATTTACAGAACGAAACCATTTCCAATATAGAAATGAAAGACTTTTTCAATTTTCAATGAGTTAACACACCCTTTTCCGTTTCGAGAATTGGAGTTTTGCAATGGTTTTTGGGTCAAAGTTGTTCTTCTCACAAAAAAACTTGACACGTTTTTGATTTTTTGCACAAAGTTCCTTCCCTGGCAGATAGCCTCCTAGTACGTTATGTATACGCTGTGCCCGTTGCACAGCGTATACATAACTAATATCGAAACCTAAGAAAATATCTACCGCAGCTTTTGGCGAAACAGCAGGCATAAAAACCTGATGCAGCCTACGACAAACACATCCGGAAAATATATATTCAAAGATTTCATGGTTATATCAACACATATTCAATTCATACTTCATCTCCATATGGCTTTGAGGAATATAAATCAATATACAGGGTGTAACTAAATAAGTGTAAAACATTCGAGGAGGTGATTCCTCATCGAAAAAAAATAGTATCTTTCATATAAAAAAATTTTATTGGAGCATCCCTTGTTAAGATACAGCCCGTTAAAGGGGGTACATAAAATTGGTATAACAATTTTTTTCACAAGCACTAAAGAAGTTACAATATTGAAATCAACCTGACGTTTTGTACTACCAAAAAGACACTCACGCGGTAACAGTGCCTGTACTCGTTGCAGATGGTAAGGGTATAAGAGTTGTTCCTTTAAAATTCATATGATCATATGATCATATGGATCATTGATCATATGATCAACATATAGAGCTGAAAAGCAATATTTCTAGGTAGGTGGCATTCGTAATCAGGTGCGATTATCACGGATGTGTTGTGATAGGCTTCACTCAATAGTTATTCAAATCATTATTTATTCAAATCGGTTCAAAAATGAAAAATGTAAATTCAAGAAATTTTGTGAAACATTTTTATCAAATGAAATACCTACTATAAAAAGACTTTTCAGTTGATTTTGACTATCGATAACAATATCCAAAGTTTAATATAGGATTTTCTAATAAACCCATGATTGTAAAATACCGGGCGGATGATGGGCGGTTTTGGCTTTTAGAAGATGTGGGAAAAGTAAAACAGTCAATACTACGCGAATGTGCAGACAGCAGCCTTTCAAAATATATTCAAATGTTTGGTTACACATTTATCAATAGTTTTTTTTCTTATTTCAACTGTAGATGTTTATGAAGTATTTCCATGTTTGTAGAAGTCTATTCAAACTAAGAATACATGTGCTCATCTTCATTTTTCGAAATACTTTGTTCATTTGGATATTATTTCACAGGAATTTACACATACCTGCATTCAAAATTAAGTATATAAAAAGTCTAATTGTAAGAATAATAATGAAATAGGTTATATATTCAAAACATACAAAAAAGTATAGAATAGAGATGAAATATAGAAATTTAAAAATAAAAAATGTATTATGCGTTGATTTTAGATAACACTTGTAGATTAAATTATTTTGAAGTAATGAATACACTGACCCGTTACTTGATGAAAATTAATAACACTATTTATGATAATGATCAAGCAGTTCTCACAAATAACATTTTTATTATAGACGGTATAAAATCACTTTTCAGGAAGGTAGTCCTGAAACTGTTCAAATGACATTTTACTACCGATTAAACTACGGTGTTAGCGAAATGCGTCTAGAATGAAAGTTTATTTGTTGAAATTACTTAATTATTATCAAGGACAGTGTTTTATTAAGTCCTGTAAAAGTCTATAAACAAACTTGACCTTAATAAAGCATACACCACTTAATCAGGCGTTCAACACATTTATTCACCTCTCACCTGTAATCATTTTCCGAAACATTTCGGAATCAAAAACTCACTTGCAGAGAAATAAACCAAAATACTGAACTTTCTTTACAACATATCTTGTTAAGCGTCGACTAGATGCAGACGTCGGGACGACAATGCCCATCCGCCGTTGATCTAAGCAAGCGTCGTTTTGAAATGCGCCGCCGCTTTGAAAGCGAGAACAATGGCGCCCATCTTTCCGCCAATCAAATCCACAGATTAGCGCAACCACTCAGGCAGACGTAATCGGCGAGATACGCCCATACATAACTCATCCAGTCTTATCACCTTCTCCAAAGAAAAATCATCAACAAAACGTTCTAAATGAAGACACCAACCAGTGCGGGAAACGTACAACAATGAAGGTGTACAACGCCTAACCGTCGTCCTTGCACAGGACTTCCAGGAATACACACTCGCGAACAGTGTTAACTTGACGAAAGAGTGCCACAGATCGGTCAAAGAAAAAGCCAGGCAAACAATGCCAAGATTATCGTTATTATATTGAGACGGATCGGCTTTCTTTGAGCTTATCGCCGACCCCCACCACTCCTCAGCAAGGGCGTGTCGGGCGCTGACTCCGCCCTGGTGTACCTTGGATGAAGTCACCCTTGAACAAGAGAGTGACATGAGGCTGAAGCCAGTTCTCTGTATCCTTTCGTGTAGTGAAGCACATAGATTCTTACCGAATATAACATTTGAGCACGTGGTTCTTCCGAAAGATCAACGGACCACAAAGAAAAGCGGCAATTATCGGGAACTGAGGCGTAATAGGTGTACGCCCGCGAATTTAATCGAGTAGAAGTCGCAGTTGGCCGGGACGCTTGTTTGTTTTCGTCTAGAATTACATTTGCTTCGCTGGTTTTTGTTTTTTGTGCTTGTTGGGTTTGACAAGTGACTTTTGGACTGTTAATGATTGTTAAAACTGCTTGGACCTAAAGGTAGGTCGATTTTTTCAAATTGTGGCGACACGAACCGCAATCAACTTTTTTTACCGATTCCAGTGCTTTTTAAATTTCGTTCCAGATTGAACAAAAACTGTTCTCTGTCATAATGTAGTTCAACAAGTTTCCTTTGAGAATTCAACGAAAGTATTTTTTCAATTTAATAAGTAGAAAAATGTTTTTGAATGATTGGTTTCACTTCTAGCAAAAACACGAACAAAAATCTTATTTTTGAATATGAGTGGATGAACATGACAATTTCAAGAATGTATTATTCTAGTTCCAAAATCAAATTCTTTGATTGTTTTTCATGAGGGACAATATATTGAAATCCCATTGCCACTAATAATAAGGATTTTACAAGTATACCCACCTAAAATTTTGTTTTGAACGGAAACATACAGCTAGCTTAAACATTTGGAAAGAAATGAAGATTTCTTGCTTTATCTGTACGCAATAGAGGTATAGTAGATACCCAACAGTCACCTCTAAAAATCAGCAGCAAGTACTGATATTTGATATTTCATTATTACATGGATTGTAGGGGTATATATAAAGTTTAAATACATACAATCAAATATTTTTATAAATCCTAAAAAGCATTGAATCGAAATTATCGATTCTCTGTGTGACAATTTTTTTTCTTGAAATATCAGGAATTTATTAGGTAAGTATATAGATAAATTCATTTTGTTCATTGAAAGTTTGGTCAATCTTCCTGATAAATTTGATATTTCACGTGATACTATCGTCGAATATATAGATATTCAAGAGCTTTCTTGCATTAAAAAAGCTTCTGCAGGTGCTCACTCAGAGTCACGTTGAAAAATTCTATCAGGGAACAGCATTAATATTTTTATTATAGTCCTTCTTCAATATTATTTATATAAATCAAACATTTTCCATCGATACTCTTTGATGTTTATTTCTACGATTTATTGTCGTTCAAACTATCAAAACAAAGTATCGTGTAGGTAGAAATTGTTCATAAATCTATCAGTTACACTGAGTAAACCTTTCCAAGTAAAAATTTTCGTTTATAAAAAATCACTTGTTCTGAGCAAACATTATTTCGTCTTTCTTTTGATATTCATATCAACGTGGTGAAAACCGAAAAAAATAACGGGACTATAAAAAATAAATCTATCAAAAACCTTTTCAAGACGACAGGACAAAAATACTGATTTCCATCGCATGCACGTTTTACCAATCAAATTAGCATTATCAGGAGAAGATTGAATTATACTAAATAGATTCACTTCATGCCACTTCACTGTATGAAGTAATAGAAAAAATAAAACATGAAATAAATTAAGTTTTATTGACATACTTGTTGACTCTCATTTTTGGTTTCAAGGGGTTGACTTTTATTGAATGGCGAATAAACAAAAGTTTGAACTGAACGTTGAATTTAACTCTGAAATGAGTCAAATGTTACTCTTGTCAAATAATTAAATACCTATCTACTGGCTACTACCATTATTACAAAATATTACTCATTTGTAGTTAATTATACAAAAATTTAAAGTCTATCAACAGAATATTTGTACTGAGTGATTTTAGAGTAACTTGCAAATCAGTTATTCATCTTGGAATGAGATGTATATAAATAAGAAGTGGCAAGCTCCCTACTGATTTTTTATCATTAGACAGCTATTATATTTAGGGAAATCAATCAAATGAGTAGGGAAGAATAATTAGAATAAGACCATATCTGAATTGATCTCATCGAAGAGATGATATTAATAATTTGACCTATAGTGAATAATTAGTTTGCAAAATAATATTAAGAGAAAAAAAATAAGTTTGTTTGTAATAGATAGTTCAAAGAGAACAAACTGTTTTTGATCATTGAAATTATTTTATCAACAAGTCAAATGATTCGTATTATATTTCTCAATAAATTATATATCTCTATTGCAATAATTTAAAAAAGGATTGTATTTGGCGAATGCGCCAAGACAAGTCCCTAGTAAGATGGAAAAATAATTACTTTCCATATATTACAATTTCTACGCATTGTTTTTTGTCTATACCACCTCTCAGTAAAGTCTGGGATGAATAATGATTCATTCAAATTTCGAAAAGTGTGCACAAAATCTGTTCCGATTGCTTTCCGTCGGCTCTAACGGATTGACTTCTAAATCGTTTGATCTTTCCACCTCCACCAAAGCGGGGTCTAAGATCCGATCTCATAATTACAACGAGATCCGCTGGCTTTAGATTTGGCTTTTCTACGTTATAGAGGGTTATCCACTGCAGCCGCTCTATACAAATCGGCGGATATCAGTCGGAACCCTTCACGTAATTGGAAACCGCAGTCAAACGCACTTTTACTACAGGTTTAATGATGTTTATTTATTACAAGAATTGATTTAGTTCAAAGGCGAGTTTTTCTTTTCAAGATGATATTGAGGTGAATCAATTTGTTGCTTGGAGTAGTGACTGAATGGGGAAAAGGGATTAGAGGGTGTTTAAATTGATGTGATTTTTCTGGATGTTGTTTTGAAAGAATTTTTGTGAGGCCAATGTTTCATGTTGCTTTTTGGGGTATTACCAACCTCACACAATGAGTATTGAAATTTTATTTTTCCGTAATTTATTTGTAGTCAAAATTCGTGAATACTGAAGTTACTGACTGATTGGATCCTTCAGTTGTTTATAATATTACTCAGTAAATTTTAGGGGTGAACTTTTTAGTGTATTGTTTTTCAGATTGTGAAGGTTGAATACTCAAACATAGTGATAAATAATGTTATACTTAGTAAATTCACTCACAACAATCGATATCGAGATTTTCAACCTTGATTATTCCTGGATTTTTTCAAATATGTTTTGATCATTCATAGTTCAATCTTTTATTGAGCCAATTTGTCAAGATTGGTAACTATTTATTCCAGATTGGAGGAGTATCTAGTAGGAACAAGCCTAATGTCATTTCACCCCAGTCTTCTAATACACTGGAAAAAAAAAATTTCAAATCAAATGCATTATTTGTTTACCCATGATTTTGAACGCTTTATTTCATTATGTAGCTGATTTCAAAGTGAATGACTAAATAAGTTGAATGATTCGTTTTAAACAAAAATCCATCAGATCCCCCTAATTTTTCAAACTCAATAAGTATACATAACTATACATGAATCAAACCTTTTCAACCATAAAAAACTAAAAAACTAAGATCAAAGAAGTTACTTCAAAAATTAAGTAATTAAAAAAATATTATTGTAGGTTCTTACTTACGTTTAATTTGAGCGTTCATTTCATAAACTCAAAATAATTCTATAGCAACCATTTAGGTTAAATTTAAACTGAATTTTTCGTATTCTCTCTGAATTCAGAAAATTAAAGTGAAACCACATCTAAACGACGATACGAACATAATTAAAAAACTACATTCTAAAACATTTCAGCAGTTCGCGTTTAATGAGGTAGGTTTATATAATTGTAAGGGTGAAAGAAGATCAAAAGGATTTTTCATTCGGAACAAAGTGTACAGAAACTGCTCGCGTATAAATGCCGAAGGAAAACGCTACACACAGTTCAAGTGTATATGCGAGTTTAGAAGTCTGGGGATTTATAAAAGATTGCTTTTATGTCAAACTTTCAGAGGCTTTACGCTTTTCCTGCAAAAGTGTAACGACTTTTATGTTGGAATTTGTCGTCAAAAGCACAAAACCGGTACTTGCAGTTTCATGAAAGCTTCAAACTTCGAACACAACTTTTCCAAGGATGCTGAAAGCTTGCGCATTATAATAGACATAGTATATTCCTTCAGTGAGAACTTTTCGAATAAATACCGACAAACCCAACCGGCTTTGCATGATTAAATTATTCCCGTATTCTGGAAATTGTTTAGGTTATTTCGTTTGGTTCTTCAGATCTACGATCTACAAAGACGACGAGAAGTTTGCAATTCAATTGATGGGAGGAACGCGAAATTTATTAGACTATACGCGCCTCGAATCATTTCAAATGCGGTTTCAAGAGAATTTGAATAATAGAATTAAGTAGTAAAACGAGAGATAATTTTAAACTGATCAGATATGCACTCCGCTGTAGTTTGGGTACCTATTTCAATCAATCTCTGCGGGCTATGGAAACAATATTTTTTTGCTATTCAAACTTTCGGAAATTAATTGTTTTCCTTCATCAAGAATATCTAAAAAATAAAGGTGATGCAAACATTATTGAGTAATAGATAATAGATATGTTACAAAAGATTCACCAAAGTTGGTTTGAAATATAAAAAAGGCATATAAATCCAAACATAAAAACGAAAAATTTTTACTTATGTGAACCATTTCAAAAAAAACCCTTTTGACTTTATTACATATATATCATACCATAATAATCACATTTTCTCTGGTGCTGTAAGAAAATTTTCATCCGTCAAATTTTGCATTCGACTTTTCTTTTTTATGTTTGGATTTATATGCCTTTTTTTATATTTTTAACTAACTTTGGCGAGTCTTTTGTAACATATCTATTATCTATTACTATATAATGTTTGCATGATCTTTATTTTGCATGATTTTTTTATTTTTGATCGTGTATATGTTTTGCCACTTTCTTGATTGCTATGTCCGATATTAACTTCTG
>WOGP01000375.1:0-25599 GCA_015342065.1 Leptinotarsa undecemlineata | reverse complement strand
CAGTTTCATTCATCCTCTCGGCACGGATACACACACCTTAGAATTAAGCCATCGTTGGGATGCCATTCAGTTAGGGAATCATAGAACCACAAGCTGGTTTGTTCAACCCCCACATCCCAAGCTAATGCACTCGCCGAAAACAGCATGCACAGTGGTTCAGGGTGTCGGCGTCTTCAATTGAGAAGATCATTACCATGGTAGGGTAATAGGTAACAAATTGCTAATTTCATTGATGGTGTCATTCGTAGATGAAACTATTACTCTTGCTAACGGTCTATGTTAAATCCCTTTTGAAAAAATCCAAATTCTGCATAAGTCGTAAGGGAAGCAGTTATTTCAGAAGACTATAATCGTTTTTAAAGGGAATAAACCTGTGAGAGATAGGAAAAAACCTATTTTCTGTTTTATATTTGAAATATTTTATATCGATTTAGCTACTATCTCCATTTTTTCAATTGGTAATTGTTTTTTTTTGTTTCAGCTTTTCAGCCGCCATAAATTCGAGGGAGATTTTAACCCATAAAGACAAAGGCAACACATATAGCGTTGCACTTAACGAATTAAAGAAATCTGCAGAAGTTGGAGACTATGATCCCTACGATTATAGAGATACTGAGCATCCAACGACGTGAGTATTTCTACAAATAATCTAATTTTGAACTTCAATTTCGTGATGTGTTAAAAAGAATATTATGTGTTGATTCAAGTGAATAATTCAATCAAATCAGTCTATATACAGTGTGTGTGATTTCAAACCGCAACACCCAGTTATTTTGGAACCCTAGAACTCTAGAATAATTAAAATCAACGAATCAAAAGTTGTAAACGTGTTTTTATTCTTAGAAAAATTACTAACAACAGAAATAAATTGATTAGTTTTTTCATGTATTGGAGTTTTCAATACATACTCCTTCAAGCTCTATACATTTTTCATAACATCGTCTCAAATTCTGGCGAGTCTCCCTCAATTGGACAGGTGTTATTTCACCACACTTTTACCTTATTTTCCCGTTCAATTTGTTTAAATTTTATAGTCTACTCCTATAAACACTTTCTTTCAAAAATCCCCACAAAAAATCTAATGAAGCCCACAAATATTGGTTTTACTATTATCGGAAACATATTTCTGCAAGATTTTTGAAACTATACAAACCCTGTTATTAGCTGACTATTTTTTCTGTTCCGCTTCTTACTATATAATGTCGTTGAGCGACTTTAAGCCAATTTTTCTCTACTATTTCAAATTGAACCAAAGCGCTGCCAAAACACTTAACTTTAATGTCAGAAAGTATTGGGTGTGTCTGGAACTGGTGAGAGAATCTGCCAAATTCAAAGTGACAAAACTAATGACGTCATTAACGAGAGGGGTTTAAAGTGTGACAACTGACAACTAGTTAAATGATATTTTAAATGTTGCTAGACAGTTAAATGACGTATTAATACAGTGGTGACGATAGGTGGGATCTTTACAAGAGAAACAAACAAATAAAGGGATTATTTCACTGGTGAGCCCTGCTCTCCAAAGTCGTAGATATTACAGTGGCGACTACGGCGGGATTGTATATATCATGAGTCTCGCATTCAAAGAAATAAACGAGCAATGGCTCATTTATTACAATATGAAAATAAAAGAATCACTCGTGATGCCTAACCGAATATTATCCCAACGATGGCCTTCTGTATCTGTAAAGTAGGGAGGGCGAGTGTAGGCTCACAGCACTTAGGCCACATATAACCCATTGTACATCCTCCTAAGGAGTCGTCCTCCTAGGTCATCGTCCATCCTGCCCTTTCCAGGAAGGTGGACAAGTCACTAGGAGACATCTCCTTATTATCGGCAGGTGTAGGCCAAGACTCGCCGAACACACACTTTGTTATAGACGATAACTCCGGACATTTACATAAGATATGCCTGACAGTTTCATCTTCCTGTTCACACATCCTGCATATAGGTGTGTCCACTATCCCCATATTATGGAGGTGTTTCCTTAGTTGACAGTGGCCAGTCAGAAATCCTACTGTTAGACGTAGGTTCTTTCTGGTCATCGCCAAATATTTCTTCGGCTCCAGCTTCCCAGGGTCACCCAGAGTGATTCTGGCAAAGCTGCATCCTTTGATTTCATCCCATCTCTTCAGGGAGCCGCTGAAGATATTCTTCCGCAACCGATTTCCTGGGATCCAAATGTAATGACGAGATAAGTGTACTGTCGTCAGCAGAGCAATATATTCAATTCATGTTTTTTCCAATTAGTCGTTAATATACAATAAAAAAAATGGAGGTAATATGGATCTCTGAGAAACAGTGTTGATAATAATAATAATAATCATTTGTCTTTATTATTTTCAATATTAGATAGTTAACAGTTTATATACAATGAAATTTATTATTACAAAAAATAAATGGCGAAGTTCAGTTTATTTTCATATTTCATTCATATTTCATAAAAATAACTTGTTCTTCCACTCAACCTCGATGGTGAATGTATTCGAGATATATCTTTTCACAGTCACTAGTAGGGATTTTCATTTCAGGAACCAGAAGAGCCATACACGAACATGGTCCGACAAGCCATATCTTCGAAGGTTGGCCAGCAAACCCTCATATCACATATGGTAAAAGTTCTTAGAAATATCAAGCGTAACACCTCTTGACTCTCTATGTTTCAGGATTGCATCATTCCAAATATGGATGACATACGATACAAGGACTGATGATCTTTGTTCCCGGAAACCATATTGATGATCACTCAAGATGTTGAAGCTTTTCAACTATCTGAGGTTATGGTGGTTTAAGGCTTTCTCCATGATTGTTGATGTTACTGATAGCAAAGCGACTGGTCTTTAGTTGTTTGGAAGAGTTTTCTTGCCCTTTTTAGTAATGGGTTGAAAGCCAGCAATCTTTCAACAAAAAGGAAAAACTCCTTTCTTGTAAGATAGGTTGAAAATTCTGCACTTTTGCGCACTTTTTAAGTTCGATGACGAGAACTTCATCAGCACCAGACAACTCAATGATATGGAGCTGTTTCAAAATACGCCTGACTAGACGCTGTCGAAAAGTAATTTCCGGCATTGTGGATTATAGTGTGAGAATAGTAGATGGTGCCTTTTCCAGAAAATCGGCTGTGACATGAGACGCAAATTGTTCAGCTAGTAGATTTTCTTTTTGTATGGCTGTTGTTGCAATAGAACCATCCGCCTGTATAAGTGGTGGAATTGTAGATTTTGTGATGTTCTGAATAACATCTTTAGCTCCCCCCAGAAGGATCTAGAGCTGTTCAGCAGTACAATAACACAGGAAACAAAACACATATTTGTCGTGATGCTTCAGAAATAATTATATAATTTCCAAAACAGAAGGCATCAATTTAATGACGAAAGTGTTGTATTTTCGTGAAGAGGCGACTCTGCGATTCTGACTTATCAATCAATGGAGTCTGTTACAATGAACTCACAGGATTTTTTAGTGAGCTCTTGTTGGACGATCCGAAGCTCTGGATTCATGTGATTTCATGACATGGAAATACCATAGAATCCTGACATGGAATCCAGACATTAACTGGATTTTTTTATTGAGAAGTTCAACAAAACACAATTATTGTGGGACCATATTCAATGCAGAGAATTGTTATCTTCCTACAGAAAAATTCTTGAAGCGCTCTTAGAGCGGTGCCTGTGCGAAATTAGCGATTCACGTTGAATTTGAATCGCTGGAGATTGAATTCATTTGAAAAAACTTTCTCAGGTAGTTCATTCCTCATAAACGCAGTTATCAAAATGTAAGAGTTCTTGAACAGTTACGTTTGAGGTGTTTCATGAACAGTCTTCTGGTTTGGAATGGTGTTTCAAGCTTGAGAAGCAGCCTTCGCATAAGTTTGGAATACTGTTTTAGAAAATTATACATACCTCAGACACTTTTGATGCCTTATAAACTGAGATCAGACCTTTTTAGGAGTGGAGTTCTGATGTATGGAGCTTCGCCCCTAAACATTTCCAGGAGCTACTGGATTTTTGCCAGAAAAGAGCGATCCGCCTGATTAGAGTCGCAAACATCACTCGCAACCATCCAAAACTCCTGAGAACATTTGAATTATCGAAAAATTGAACTGGAAATCGATTAATTTGACGCAACAATCCACCATTTATTACTAGCCATTTGTTGGAAGAGTGATTTCAACCTTTTTTCAATAAAAAGCGTACCAACAGCGGTTGAAGGAGATACATCTCGAAGATACAATCAGACAAAATTGAAGATGGAAAGAAAAATACTACAATGAAGAGTAAGACATTTCCATTTTTCATTTCTCTGCGAAAACACCTCTTGTTAAAAATATTTTATATCTTCATGGACTTTCTTAACAAAAGTATCGAAAGAATCACGAAATTATCACGAAAATCTAATCGAAAAACTGGGAAAAATTTTTGTTGTATGAGGTGTTATAGAAATGAATGTCGTATATTGATATATATTTTCAGAGGAATTGGGAACAGTGTGTGTTATAGATCGTTGTTACAGGATGCCAAAAAACAAGCAATAAATAACTCTCTCTATTGTTTGTTAAAAAAGTGACGAACATTATTTTTTCAGTATGTTGTGGTTGATTGGTATTGTCATAAATTTTCCTGGAGTAAATTGGAAGGCTACCACGTTTCAACAGAATTGTTTTTATGTTACACTTCCATGTTGTGAAGAGAACCAGCTACAGGTTAGTCTGGTAACACATTTGACCTGGCCAATGTGAGATATCAAGACCACTCTGTCCAGTAGCTCTTCATACATACATATGTTGAAAAAACACTCATAATCTTCAATATGCTCACCTTTCCAGTACCAAGTTTTAATCCACAAAACACATGATCACAGAATCCAATCGCGTCACGAGCGGTTATTCCATTTCGCGGACCATCTGCAGAGCGCACAGAATCAAAAAAAAATCCGCAGCTGCCCTCTTTAGCGTCAGACACTGTAACAACCCGATGGCGATATTCGCGGTCTTAACGGAGAGTCCACAAGAACCGTTGAAAGATCGACTCGTGAAGGCTGACTGGTTGAGGTGGAAGTATGTGCAGTCGGTGGCCCACTTGGAGACCACCTCACCAGAAGGTAGGCTTTCTAGAGGCGACTTTTAGTCCGGTCAAAATGCACATTTCGATTTGGAATAAATCGCATAGAGCTGAAAATTGGTACAGGTTAAAAAGTTATCGAAATACATTAAACTTTTGTGTAAATATGCGTGCCGAGTAGAAGTGTGATGCATCAATTAGGTTTTTTTCCAATAAAATATTGATTTCCACTTCCAGATTCTACCAGAAAAGTATTTCTAATGAAAAAAAAACAACTGAAAATTCCTTTCAGTTCAAGCGGAAATGGACCCAAGTCGAGAATTTCCTATGAAACTAAAAATTTTTTGAAATCATTTGATATGATGTTATATAATATAAGTGTGGTTAAAAACAATGTGGTTAAAAACAAAAATTGCTCTTTGTAAAAATTTTTAAAATTAAATTCAAATACATTTCATTTTCTCAATACCATTTTTCACTTGCTTTATGTCGTGAATCCTAACAAGGAGTGGTATTTTTTGAATCTTCACATTACATTTTGCCTGTTCCACAACAAAATAATACTGTTACATTTTCACCGTTGATTCGATAATAATTGACTTGAACAATAATCAATTACATACATATAATGGTAATCGAATTCTCTCGAAGCCAATCTAGATAAAAGTCTATCGAAACGATGCGGCATCCAGCTAGAACAATCGGGAAGCGCACGTCGAGTTGAGTGCGATTTTGGCCACGTCACAATTGATTTATGATGACCAGCAGCGGCCAACGTTATTTTTTTCAGAGGATGATTAACAATAATACAAACATAATCCGCGGTTCAATTTTCTATGCCAGTGAAAAGTTTAAAATGAGTCAGTAAGACTTTACCATATTCTCATGGTAAATTTTGTTTTTTATTACATGAAGTTATTTGAAAATGTTTCCATAGATAATGTCATACTACACACTCTTAACCATTACTAGTGTATAAAAGTTAAAAAGAATTTTGAAATATAAGAAAAGCTGATTTTTACTTGGATTTATTTTGGTTAAACTGGACTAGGTTTACAAATATTTTATAGTTAGAAAAAACGTTCCAGAAGAACTATAACTTGTTACGAATTTAATATCTCTCACCCCACAAATGACTGAATGACGCCGTGTAAGTGATTTCATTGTCTTCCGTTCTACCAAGTGATTGGGAAGTTATTCTAAAAATAACGTCGTAGATTAGATATATTCAACCTATCCCATTTTCAATATAGTCATTTCGAAAATGTAGTATTTTAATTATCAAATTTTGATTTGACAATTTTTTCCTGCAGCGTGAATCAATATTCGAAAACAAATTGGTCTTGATTTTTTGAATGGAAGACTATTTGTATATTTGACTATATGAAATACTTCCTTCTAACGAATGACCATTTTGGGAATATCTCTATTTCAAAAGTTGAATGAATTATATTTTACCTAATATGAATACATTTCGTACAACCTTGACGTGTACTTGAGTTTTTTGATAACCTTGTAGGTGCACTCCACGATCTATTGTGTTTGGTTCAATTACATACTCACAGTGACAAAAATGATAACATTGATAATGATGAGACTGAAATAAATTATCGAGGTAATTTTGAACTGATTATCAATTTTAAAATGCTACATTATAATGCCATTGTTTTTTTCCTCTCACATCTCCTTTTTACGATGGACATGTGAAAAATGTTATGAAGAAAGGCTCATCATTCTTTTCTCATTGATATTATGAAAATGTTCATCCAGGGATTTCTCAATGAAACAAGACCGGCTACGACAATTAGTACATATTGGTGAACAAAATAATTCAACATTTTTGTAGTCACAGTTCTCGCTACAAATCTTTGTATAATTGGAAAAAGTTTGTGGCAACTTAACCTATTAGTTAGCAGCAGTGATACTTATATGTTGAATGATTAATAAAGGATTTCATCATGAACTTTAATGGTGCTACTCAGCATGTTTGAAAGAGAGAGTAAATTGTCTCACTGCGTTTCAATTCAATATATTGAATATTTTTGTTGTTTCATTTGGAAAGGAACTCCAAGAACGTACGACAAATAATTTCATCTTTATCAGTGATTTCACTGGTCATTGATTTTGTCAACCTAGGGGAAATGTTTGAAATGGCGATGGAACAGAAAAGTGATTCGTAGTGAGACGTAGAGAAGACGGGAAAAGTTCTGTAGGATACAGCTCCTCCAGTGGATCTTTTTTTTCAGTATTCAACGTTAACGAGAAGAATGCAAAAACTGATATTTTTAACCTTTTAACATTTCTACCACTTATAGGTTTGATGAGAACTTTTGACACTTCATTTATAATAGAGTATTCAAGACCTGTACCATTTTTCAGCACTGAGCGATGTATTCTAAGCTTACCACTTTTTTGGCTTATTTTGACTGAACTATTTGTGTTGCTGCAAATGTCTCACACTCTCTAATGGGTCGTCGGAACGTGTTCGGTTTAACCTGGATTCGAAATCGGATGAGTTTGTACTTATATCATCGTCTTATCTTTTCGAATCAGGTGTTTCGTATAGAGTGAGTGCGTGAATGGGAAATTTTTCGATGTGATCTCCGTACTTTAAAAGCTGATAATTGGCATAGACATCCATTGTTGGCAATTCACGTTATATTTAGCATTTTTCTGAGATTGAAGTATTAGACCAATCTGGTTGTTTTTGTGTTAACTAACCCTGGTCTGTTGAATTTAAGAAACTGAAAAACAGCAAATATTTTGTCAGGCAAAGATCGTGGTAGCCTTCACACCGGAACAACATATACCACTTGTACCGAGTGGGCCAAAGTGGCTGTGTCTGAGAGTCAAATGTTATGAAAAACTCAATTGTGAATCTGCAAATCGATATCTATTTTCGTTTTCAAAAAGTTGCTGTAACATTTCTTTGTCATAAATGTTTTGTTTGTATGAAGACTTTGCAAACTTTTTTTTTACTTAGAACTAATTCATTGGATTGAAAACTCATTTTTTTATGAGATATCAATAGTTATTGAAGGAAAAGTATACTTTGATGAGACACCCTGTATATTCCTTCATATTTCAATCGAGGGTAAATTACCTTTTCAGAAATATAGTACACTTGATGATTTGCTAGAGTCATCTTTGAAGTACACAGCTTTTAGGTATTTTCATGTAAACTTTGGAAAGCACCCTTCGATCAAGTACCTGTCAAATTTGCTGTTGAAATAATCACAGAACGTCAACGCGAAATTTGAAACTATCAACAGGCCTACCAAGAAGTAAAGTTAGAAGGTTTAAAAAACCACAAATTCAATACATACAGGACCAGAAGAGTTCAACAACTCGGACAAGAAGATTTTGAACGCCTCATGGAATATTTTTAGTGGTTCCTGGAGAGGTGTAACCAAGTGCGTGATTTTTCGTGAAATTAAATTTCGACAGAGGAAGCTTATTTGAGCAGTGCTGGCATTTTCAACTGCTACATACTCTTATACCCGTCATTTATAATGACACTCTCACATCGCAGAGGTATTTGGAAATTTCAAGGCAAAGTATTGAACTCTTTGTTGGAGCTCAGAAAAATATTTTTTCAACAAGACGGGTCTCCGCCTTACAACACTCGCAATTGTCACCATTTTTTTGAAGCAAATTCTGGTAATAATTGGATAGCCAACCAAGGACCAAACCGTTGGCCGGCCAGGTCGCCTGACCTAACGCCTATGGACTTTCACCTCTGGGAGAGGTTGGATGATTTTTTTTTAATTGCAGACCAATTGTAAATACGAATTGGAAGCGATAGTGATGCAAAGTTTTACTTCTCTCTCCCGTATTGAACTAGTCAGTTCAGCAAAAAACGTTTGTAGGAGAAGCTAGTAGACATTTTGATTTGAAAAAATGAATACCACTGTTGATTCTTTATCATTATTATTATTTAAGTCTGGATACTGCGTATGGAGTTCTGGACAGTCACAAAAAGATTTAAAAAAATGCCTAGTACAGAAATAAGGTGAAAATTATAGAAATGAATGGGTAGCATTGGAAATAAAACTTATAAACAGAATGCATACGAGTAGTAATGAAAAAAACGGAAAAAAGCGGTTATAATCATGTTGGGTTAGATTCGCGAAAAATGAAGCTGAGAAAATAGTTGGGCCACTATTGGAAGTGAGAACAACTAGAACAAAATAGAACGAATTGAAAAACATTGAAATGACAAAAAACTCAACTTCCATCCATAAGGGCAGATATGGCACTCAAATATTCAGTAAGTGAATACTTTCTATTATAATGTTGTTGTTATTATAATTTTTAAGTTGGAGTGGAATAAAAATACATGGTTTGTGTGGATTATCCACTAGAAATGCTTCGCATGGATTATCTCTCATATAACACATAGAATTTATTGCAAATTTACTGATACATATCATTGAATTATTCAATATTATGCTTATTATGAAATATGTAATGTAATACATGTGAGCACCATATGAACATGAAGTCGTTTTTATTATTCATCAATTGTATATTACCATCCACGATAATATTCATAGAATGTTCACAGATCTATAATTTTTATCGTAGACAATGTTATTAATTTTCCTCAAATAAAGGTGGTCAGAGTATTCATAAATATATACTTATTACCTATGTCTGCAGATAGCACCGCCAAAGACAATTGAAACTACTGAATATAAAAATAATGAATATACCAACCTAGCTGATGTCATTAAGAGAAGTTTTATGCAGATCAAAAAATTTTTAATTAAATTGTTTTTTAGAAAGAGTATGGTCCTCTTTGTTATAACATGAAAGTATAATGTGAAAAATAATTGAGCTATGTAAATGACTTACTTTTCCTAGGGCAATACAAATATAATATTTCAATGTATGGGCCCTGAGCGATATAATAAGATAGAAAAAAAGTTGGCATAAGTTAATCCAAATTGACCGTAGAAGCATTCACTAAGAAGGCTAAAATAAAGAAACTGCAATATCTGAGAGTTATATCAGATACCATGTTGATTTTTAACCAACTTTTAGAAAAGATAAGAAACAAAGTAGAAGTGAAGTACGCCTGTAGACAATGATAGTTGAACCTATGATATTATTTGCAAGTTTTGGGCACCAGGCAGGAAGTTTTGCTTATTGATTAACTCACAGTCGTCTTTTCAATTCTGTAATACTCATGTAATACGGTTTTTTAAGCCGAAATGAGAAGGTCAATATTCTCAGTTAGGTTGTACTCGAAGCAGTTGAAAAGTCGTTAAGACTAAACTATAAATGTAGTGAAGAATTTAAGAAACTGACGGACTGAAACTAGATGTCTGCCAAAATACTGAGAAACCACGAGAGGATAAGAAAGCCGATAGACATAAATGATAGGCTTTGAACCAGTTATAGGGGTGTCAAAAGCATCGATCTGGTGACACATCAAGAAAGATGGTATATAGTCATGTTGTTGTTCTATGTTGTTCAAAACCTTCGAATGGGGATTATCCAAGGAAAAACTGAGAAGAACTGTTCCAATAGAATAGATTGCAACTCCAAAGACTAGTCGTTAAGTGCTACTCATTGGATCTGATCCATTTAGAAAACAATTGATTAGCAAAAAATGCAAAAAAGAAACATAGACAACCCTCTTCTTTATGTTAACTTTAGGTACTGGACCATAATAGGAAGGTATTTTGTGGTCAATCAAAATTGTGCTCATAAAAATGTTATAAACATTCGACAGCGTACAAAAAAGTATCGGAAACAAGATAGCTAGAGAAGGACAATCACCATCAACTGTTTTCATTGAGAGATCCTTTTCTATTTCTTAGAAATTTCGCCCTTATTTTCATTCAAGGTTGTCTTATCAACTATCCGGCCAGTTCTGCAATAGGTAGTCAAACTATCATTCATCAACAAATGTAAATTCATTCAAAGAATGTCAGCATTACTTTTTTGCCGTTTTTATTTGGAAATGTACTACATCGGTGAAATGTTAACAAATTTGTCCCTGAGAATCAATAATCCAAAAGAATTGAAATAAATGCAATAAGTTTCTATCTACCTTCAAAGATCGCTAAATGGAAATATAACATTCTTCAAAGATAACTCCACGATTTGCCAATTTTTCAGAAGATGAACAATCAACATACCAAATCGAATGGGATTTACCTTGACATCGAGTTGTGAAGATATAATTACGGACTTTGCTACATTGATTAAGAAACATCAGATAGCCCGATTTCGTTAGTTAAACATATATTTATTGATTGCTTATGATATACTTTATTATGTGTATTCACCTATGTTAATAATCATTTTATTTTGAAATCTTAAGATATGCATCTAGGACAAGAGAAAATTGATGTGGAAGTCTTCTGAGATGAATTCGTTTGCTCAATGGAGAAAAAATAGTGCCTAGAGACCACATTGAAATTATGTTTTGGATTCTAACAGTAATATTAATATTGCTCAGAATTGATACTGGGTTCATTTCTTTTTTGAAAACTTAGCAAAATTTTGAGGTTGGTTATACGATATTCTATTCAAGATATAAAAACTGTCACGAATACTCAGAAAGAGACAATCTCTATTCAAAAACGTTTTTCAATGATGTGACTCATGAATAGTTATTCTGATATAGTTCGAATACATTCTCAATTTCTGCCTTGATGGAGCTTACGTTGATGTTGACAATTATTTCCTATCGTAGATATTTACATATAAGATTACAAAATCACGAAATAAAAAGTGGCAGAGATTCAATAAATACATCATAAAAGCTTTCAATTGTTAAACATTTGTTTCCCATACATTGAATTATTCTACTGGTCACAAAACCTACTTTTTATCATAAGTACCCTGTCCCTTATACCCCCCTACATATCCAGTATTTTCAGCTAGATCTTCCCGTCCTTCTTTCCCTTTTCCATGGCCGCTCTCATCGAATCTCTCCTTGTGACTACCTGTATATTTCGAAGTATCCGTCAGCCTATCGACTGCTCCAACATGGACCGCCTGTGTCGACTTATTGGTGCCCGGCAAGCCACATTCTTGGAGTTTTCCTTTGATGTTGTCGACGGGGATATTCTTCTGGTGTGCCAGATCTTCCAGGAAGTTCAAAAAATCTGTGTAGCCTATCGTTTTCGATTTGAATTTGTTGAAGGTTATGCCTGTGTCAGTCGTTGTCAGCTTTTTGTCAATTACACCTGAAACATTCAGTGTTTCAATTGGCAAGAAAGTCTGATAGTGACATATTGATACATGTCATTTTTACTTATAATTCTCAATGAATTGTGGTCAGAATAGCAAATGACCGAGTACTTTCAACTCGAAATGCAGATTAGACCTTCAATGTCAGAGAATATAAAATACAATGGAGTTCCTTATAAGCTAGTAATGTTAACATAATCATTCGAAGACTATCCGCTAGAAAAATGTTATTATTTGAACATATGATAACATTCAACAATACGAGCAAACAATAAAATGCATTTAACAAAATGGGTGATCTGTTCGGGCAACGTACCGCAGGCTCCGCCAATGGGCTTGTTTCATTATTTTTGTTTTATAGTTCACTTGATAGACATTTTGAATTGAAAAACAGTGTACTTTGTTTTATCTCTCTAAGTTTCATAGTTTTCCCGTAAGCAATTATTAAAAATCGAATGTGCTCGGGTGGTGACGTCACGCCACTGTTGCCGCTTCTTGTTCGACTGACCGATAGGAACAATAGAAATAATCAACATTGCCAAATAGTAAAATTTACAAAGCCTATAATTATCAATTTAATTATGGAAGTGTATATGAACCGGTTAACGTTTCAATTAATGAAATATTGTCCACATGGAATAATATGAACACACAATCTTGTTTGCAAATAAGTTCTATATCTAAAATCAGTACACAAAGTCGATAGATATGAAATATTTACCTGAACTATGATTTTATGTATTATTTAATAATATACAGTTATGAAAATCAAAAAATATAGCAAACTGGATTGAAGAATCGTTTCAAATATTCAATTTTTTCAATTTATAAAAAAAAAGGATTCCTACATACATAACTCTTTCTAATATAGCTACTAAATTGAAGCGTTATAGGCTCACTTGGGTAATCTGTTGAATCTTCCAAAACTGATCCAACAAAAGCTTCTGAGGTTATAATACCATTAATCATATGATAAAATTAAATTAATTTTGTTTCATACTTTCAGTAACAGGAAACAAAAGCGGTAAAAAAACAAAGGAAGTTTCAATTTCCATTTTTCAAGAGTTATGTCTTCGGCTGAAAACTGTTTTTGCACTCAACAATGAAATGAGGATTGAAAAGGGAGTATTTTTGAGAAAGATAATTTTTGGAAGACAGTTTTTATCTTTTTACTCCGATGTACAAAATATAGAATAGTTTCTCTCTTCTCTGATGGAAGGATAGAAAGCTAGAAAACTTTTTCCTCAAAATGATCTACAATTGGACGTGTTATAACTTCCAAAGGAATTCTGATATATTCTATTTTCTTTCAGATGAAAATGTCCAAATTCTCGGCAACAATAACTCAATTCAACCTAAACAGTGGTTTTACAATTCCAAGTAAATAATAGACTTTACTCACACAAAACATCGTCAAATCGAAGTCTCGATATTTCAGAAAGGACGTCTTTTTTTATTGGAGAATTGAATTATTCATTGTAAGAGTATCAATTTGAACACTTACGTGAACAGTTTCGAAATGAAATAATATTACTTCCAATTCGTGCATTGTTCTGTTTTATTGTTATTTAAGGTATTCAAAAAACACTTGTGAGATTTACAAAAACGCAACACATTTTTCGCCACACAATGGCTTCTTCAGATGTGTATTTGATAACTATATTATACTACATATTCAATGCTTTATATACCTAAAGTTACAATTTGTAGTACCTTCATTTCAAGTACCTGAGTTTTACCTGAGTTTGTAGAGAAAGAAATTACCTGAGCTTATTTTCCAGTTTCCACATTTGAAAATAATATTCGAAATATTCGAAATTAGATTCGAAAAAGTTATTCGAATCCAATGGATCATTCAGTAAATTACCCGAATTCTTGTATCTGTTGAGTTCCAAATATTCTAGAAGATTGAGTTTCAAACTTTTCTCTTTTAAATGTAATCTATGGCAGTATTTTATGTGGTAATGATTCCTTTACTTATCACGCATCTAATATAACTGAAGAGATTTTGTGATATAAAGTGACTAACCTGCTTGTTTGAACCATTTGTCTATTTGAGTAAGAGTTATTGTTTTGCCATCTGCTTTTGTATCTCCAAATTTCGCAAAACTTATGAATTGCTGGTCTAGTTTCATGCCTCCTTGGGCCATTATAGAAGTGAACTTGGAGTTTTTTGGATATCACTGGAAATTTAGTTATTTCTGAAATTTGACGTTTTCAAAAGTGCAATATGACAGAACTGAAAGATACTCGTACAGCAAATGACGAAATTCTCATCTGAATATGACAAGCAAGACATAACTTCTGAAATCTAATAAGAAGTAACCGAAGAATATGTTTTGAATGAAAACCCTTGTTATGTTACTTATTATTCTATTCCCGATGAAGACAAAGTCACGACACAAACTCATAAAAATTGGTGCTGTCGTTTTTGAGTTCTTTCATTCATATTATTATCATGAATTTTATTGATGAAATATTATACATCTATACTTATTATCCCATTCGCCACGAAGGCAAATCCAAAAACATAAAAATCATAAAAATTTATCCAGCTGCTCTAGATTTCTCTCATTATTACTATTATTATAATTTTTTGATTGATAAAATGAAATATTTCAATACTTTTTATTCTATTCCCGAATCATAAAAGTTGGTCCAGCCGTTCTTGATTTCCTTTGTCATTATTATTTTCATTCATGAAATATCTTTTTTCAATACTTATTATTCTATTCTCGACGAATACAAATCCAAAGACACAAAAATCATAAGAATTAGTCCAGGCGTTTTTGAGTTCTTCCATTATTATTAATTTCATTGTTGAAATATCATATTTCAATACTTTTTATTGTGTTTCCGAAAAATAATAATTCAAAAACATAAAAATCACAAGAATTGGTAAAGTTGTTTTTGATTTCTTCCATTGTTTTTTTTTTCCACCGTAGTGTGCGCTGGTCAGGCCCTCTCTGCCGAAGCCCCGATACATTCGGGAGGGCGCGCCAGCATTATCAACCAATGACCACTCCCCACACCGTGAGGTAAGTGATCTTTGGGTCCGAGAATCAAGTGCCCTGAGCAAGTGCAGTGAGCCAAGAATGACAGCCTTCTGCATCTGTGCGGCTAAGATGTCTGCCTTAGTGCGGCAAACCGGTATGATTTTAAGATTCGAGAGTAGAGAGGACATCATTCCACCAAGGTAGGTAGTTTATTGTGGCTCACACCTATTCAAACTCGGCCAAATAAATCCAGCTTCTTAACGAAGCCGATTAGTTTGTATATGATGAGTGGTCTTTCAGGTCTAGGAAAATAAGAGTCTAGAGGATCGTACAAGTTCAAATGTGGAAGTCACTGGACCATCTCATTGGAATCACCATCTAGAAGCTAGGATAGGGGCACTGTGAATGTATCATCTGATTTAGCAAGACCATATCCGAAGGCCGGCCCCAGAAAATGTTATGACATGAAACGGAAGAAGGAAAAAACTAGAATATTGACGGACACACCCGAAAAAAAAACTTATAGAAATGGAAGAAGAAGAAACACAAAGAAAAAATAAGGTCAAAGAGCTCAACAAAAATCGAAAAAGCTCTAACAATACAGGACAGAGAACATTTCCAAAACTTGCTGATGAATTTACTGCCAAATCAAAGAAAAACAGGAAGATTAGCAGTGATGATGAAGTAGAAACCTACACCAACGACATGGATGAAACGTGGCAGCTTAAAATATAAATTTGACAAGCCCCTCTGGATCATACCAAATATGATATAAGTTTAATTAAGTCCAACATCGTGCAGTATTGATTCTAAGTCACATTATTTAATTTTTCTAAAGTCTATGATAAGAAAAAGTGTTTGTATTACAATTTCCTATAGCAATATTATATAATACATAAGCCTAGTAGTATAGTAAAGCAATATCGTGCATATTAAATACAGTGTCAAAACCTCCCCACAGGGGTGCCCAAAACTTCCGACTACCAGGAGGTTTGGGCACTTTGGACATGTGTTAGAAGATCTTTTGTAACTTTCAGACTAATGATAATACCGGAAACTTTTCTTAGCAATAGTTACTGCCAAATAAGTGTGCTGAATATATTTGGAATAACATTTTTATTATGATCAAAAATAACAGTTTTATTATGTAAAAAAGTGTCCAATGCTCCCCTATCTCCCCTATGCAAGATTGCTCTAACTTCTTAACTTAGTTGAACTGACGTGTATTTTCGATAATGTTATCCAGATTGGTACTGAAGAGCCCTAACGCAAGTGTCTTACGGCGAAATATCGATGTCGACCAGTCAGGATGACATCAGTGTTCTAGGGAAATGCAATTTGGCTTTTTCTTCCAGTTTCTGACTGAAAGTTACTTTTTTGATCTACACATCCATGTATAGAGAACTTATTTTAAAATTGATTATTTCCTTCCTTTCTTTGGAAGATTCACACATCAAGATGGAGTAGTAGAAAGCCAAAAACTTTCTTTCCCAAAAATTCATAACTTTGATTTATAAAAATCGCTTTTGTCGAGTATAGGCCGCCCGGAAAACCACGCCATTCGCTCGTCAGAGCCATGTGACTATTCGTTTTTACAATTTGTTTATATTGTACAGTTTCTGGGCGGTTCGCTCCTTGTAGTAGTACTTGGTAGATATAATTTGGAGAGTGAAATTAGTCAAAACATTGATATCTTTACTTCACGTTATATGCGATATATCGACTATTTTCATCGAATATGTATTCCAACCGAACTCTAACGTGGAAATAATAAATTATATTATTCAGTGTTCAGATAAATATATAGAAGCGATTTTACGTCATGGTGTGTTCCGATTGAAGCGGCGCCGACTCTGTGGCTGATTCGGCCTAAACCGCCTTGTGTGTCCAGGCTGTGTATCTTATGCATGTGCAACGCCTATAAACATAAATACTGATCGAAACAATCTTATACTTCTACCTTGTAATGAGGTTGAACCTGAACTTAGAATGTCAAACCCGGGCAATGGTTGCAATCAAATTATACCATTCCAGTATAAAAGATAAAAGATTATCTTTGACTAAATAGAATATGTAATGTAAAAGTTCATGTAACATCTGTTCACTCTCTCGCAGCATAATTCTTACATTGTGTTGTTTTGAAAGTAAATATTACATTCGGAAAAATGGTTTGACGAATGGCAGCCAAAAAAAAATATGATGGGAAAAACACCAAGTTCTTTATTAGTCCGGTCAAATTGAACCAAAAAATAATTGTAAAGCTATCTAAATTCCCACCAAGCTGAAAATGAGTAAGATTGTTTAAAATATGATTAAAAATAAAATTTAAAAGTTCCTCATCTTTCTCTCGTATGTAAAAGTTAGTTCTCAACGCAACGTCCTTTTCCAGAGGTTAGCAAAATTGTTTCTATTACGATTGGTGCGATTAATTGTTATAAAGCTCGTGAAGTTGGGCTTGCTTCTATGGCAAAAATGACAGGACTGCCATTCAATAATATTAAATTAAAACACACGGATGAAGTTGTTTCTCTTTTAGCTATGATTAGTACCATAAAAGTTTATGAAAAAAGTATCTGTTGACCCTGTATTGTTGTTTCAACGCATGAGTATTACTGCAGCATTTCAAAATAAAACAGAAAACTATTTTTAATATGAATTATTTCCTCACCCTTTATCGTTTTTTGATGACATCGGGATGCGAAAAACACAGAAGTATGCCATTTATGATTGTTTCGAATAGGTAGATTTTGATATTAACAACACAAATGCGAGATACATCATTTTCGGAGGATACTTAATACATCGCGTTGTGTGGGGTAGCGAAGAAACATTTAACGTTATCTTAGATAAATACGTACAGTATGTACGTCGACATTTTGGTTCCAGAGTTACTGTCGTATTTGATGGCTATATTGATTGCACGAGAAATACCAAAGCTGCAGAACAACGTTGTCGAATTTGAGCAACACCTATATCAATTGATATTTTATTTGATGAAAATATGACTGTTCCAACCAGTGAACAAAAATTTCTTACAAATTCTCACAAGTCTCGGTTCATTTAAATGTTGAAAGAAAAATATACTGCTGAAAATATATTGGTAATAGAAGCTAATAATGTTGTGCTGATGTATTGATTATTGAAACAGCAATAGAGTAATTTAATTTGTCAAATACAACTATTATTGTTGGTGAAGATGTAGACTTGCTCGTATCACTTACTGCTCGAACTCCAACTGAAAAAAACGAGTTTCTTATCAAAACCAGGAAAAGTTCAACATCAATTCATAATATATTTATTAAAAAGTTCATCTACTTTTATAAAGTGTTAAAATCATATACTATTTTTACACGCAATAACTGACTGTGATACGACATCTTCATTTTACAGGAGGGGTAAAATAACAGTTTTCAAAATGTTTGAAAACCAAAATTTAGTTCAATGTGCTGAAGTTTTTAGAAATAGTATTTCAACACGATAAGAAATTATCACTACCGGCATTCGCTTTCTTCTTTCTGTGTACGGAGCTCCTAAAAAAACTACCTGCTTAAATTAGATATGCATGTTTCGTTAAAAATACTAAAAGCAAAAAACAAGTACAATTACCTTGCCTTCTTCCAACTTCAGTTGCTGCTCATCAACACATGTTCGGGTATATTACCAAGTTCAAGTGTGGCTGGGGTTGGAAGTTGGTCAACAATTTATTGGAACTAGTCTAAACTTTACCTCCACTTACGCCGGAAAAACTGCTGAACACAATTTACCACCAACCAACAGTGGTTTGATTCCGAAAAGGCGAAATGCGATACATCGCTATTAACGTAGTTTACATGTACTCAGGATGTATATGAAGAAGAACAAGAAGAACAAGAAGAAGACAAACAAGAACAAGAAGATCAAGGAGAAGAACAAGAAGAAAAATTTGAAAGTTACGACTCGGACAATGAAATTTCACAATTTTTTTTAATTTAAATTGCTTTAATCTTTTCAATCACAGCTAATATCCATTATTTTGCAATTGTTTCAAATTAAACAGGATCACAACTCACCCGTGGAATAGGCCTACTGAGGAATCCACTTTTAAAAAAACGCGTGGAAACGTGTACATATTATGACGATTACAACTTTTTGAATCGTTTTGAATGGTTATTGCGTTTTGTTTTGTTTTGTAGATAACTTTATGATCTAACATTTTTTTTATGATAAAACTTACCGATTTGCTGAAAATCTTGACCTTTGACTTTGAATAAAAGTTTTTACATATAGGGGAAAGATAGGGAACTTTAAAATTTTATTTTTAATCACATTTTAAACAATATTAATGATTTTCAGCTTGGTGGGAATTTAGGTTGTTTCGAATGTCTAAATTGACCGGACTATTATAACTGTTTCTTTCGTCCCGTTGTTTCAATAATCAGTTAGGAAATACTTTTTCATGATATATATAAAATTTCATATATGATACATGAAATTTCATAAAATAATATTCAATATTATTGATTCTGATGTCGTATCAACATTCACATTGTATCACGATATAATGTTAACTGCACACCTATTGAATGATTTTTTAAACTTGGTGAGTTGGCCGTTAAACACCGCGCGGATATGCAAAATCGTGCTCTTTTCATTTGGTACTGGAAACAAAACACTAATGTTGCTCATTATTGCTGTTGTCAAAAACTGTATTGAAACGGTAACGGCAGATTATGCCAGATCAGCAAGAAATATATTTTGTATTGGTGATTCATCATGTGAGAACTCAGTGTGCGAGATAAAATTGAACTTGTGCGCCTTGTCCGAGATAATGCTCTTTCCGCAGTAGAAGCTGCCAGATAACTTCATGAATATATCCTAATAAATTTCCAGTGACAGCAGTACGGTGAACTGTATAAATTCTGTTTTTAACGAAACAGGAATATGCTCAAAAACAGATATAATCCACATCGTGAGAACAGAAGTTGTGTGCGAATATTACAATATTTTCATAATAATCCTCATTGAAGGTTGCAAACGGCTAGTTTGACCTAAATATCCCTAGAAAAAATATCAGGAGATGCCTTGTAAAAAATAAAACCATTCAAGCCAAAAATTGAACACACTCTGTTACCGGGAGATGAAGGAAGAAGGTTAGAATTTTGTTTGTGAGCTTGAAAATGATTGTATAAACTTCCTCAAAATAATTTTGATAAGTAATGAAGCTACGTTGCATATTCTACATTTCTCTGTTTGTTCATGAATGATTATTAACTAAGGACGTGAAAAAATTATATCTGGCATCAGTTACTGTCGTCATTATATAGTTATGAAAACTGTAATAACATTTGCAAAAAAAAATTTAACATCATTGTTTGAACAATTGAATAATTTTCTATTTTGAAAAATTATAATGAGCAAAATAAAATTTTTCATTAATATTCATGATATTTTCATATGCAAGATGGGCTGCTAAAAGTGAACGTTTTTTAAGCCTATTATTAAAAATTTCATGTCGACATTTGAAAAATGAAGGTCAAAAAAATTTGTCAGTTAACAATTATGTAACTTGATGTAAAATCAAGATAAATTTGATTCGTGATGTTTAGTGTTCAGCTAACAACGTAATTCATTTGAATTTTAATATTGACATCAATTACTATGAAAATGATTTATTTCAGCATAGTTTTTTTCTTCTCTCAGAATATTTCATTTTTATTTTTGAAATACGATTGCAAACTTTTGTGTGAAATACACTGAAATACATTGCCTATATCTCATTCTGAATCCAATGAGCCATCGCTCATATTTATAGGAGCTTTATGTCTGATCATGAATTTCAACTTTTGCACTAGGTTACGAGTATGTGTATTGCCTGACCCCTAATCCAATTTCAGATTCAATGGTTGGATGCACATCGCTGAGGATGCGAAAGATTGCCAAAATAAAAAATGAGGGGTTTAAGCGATGATTTTTCAGAAATCTTGTGTTTCACAACTTGTTTAGTCAGACCAACGTACTTTTTGCCGCAGTCCTTTCATCTTTCTCATAAATCCCAAACAACTCAATATCCACCATCTTATTTTTGAAGTTACCCCATTCTCATTGGACGTATGAATCGGGATACACTAGTGGGTTGAACTGAATTTTCTGACTGAATTATTTACCTTCACTATTTGTTCACTTCAACACGAATAATGCAACCCAGAAGATGAGAGATGGAAACTGGGAAGGCTATAATTTATGAAATGACATGTGAAGACTTCAATAGAAAACATGTTGGTAAGAATAAACAAACTATCCAAGCACGTTTGAAAGAACACGCGACGTATTTTAGAATTCAAAAACCGGAAAAGCTAGACATTTGGATGTTTTCGAAAGTATGGATCAACAGAAAGTTGAGAATCATTAACACTGACAGAAGTCCTATTCCAATTAGCCCATTGTTCATCACTTTATGAACCACCGCTGAGGATTGGAGGTAATAAAGATGAGAGTATGCTTGAAAGATTCTCCCCTCAAATTTAAAATAGACGGAACTCAGCATTTTTTAACGCCATTTATGAGAAATCAGCCTTGTTTCGTAGCCATTGATCCACCAATGAATCAACTATATGCAAAAACTTGAAAAAAACACTCACCTTATCTTCGCACACTCTGACTCGTTGCGTTACTGAATACCGTGGTTTTATCAGCGATCCAGGCTTCGGGGGCGGCAAAACAAATGACTGAAGCCATCGGCGGCATGCTGCATATCTGATAGCGATTTACCGATCCTGAGGGTTCGCGCACAAGCACTGGATATCTGCTTTCTTGTTGACTGCATTTCACCAGGACACAGGACGAGTTCGAATCGAAAACGCACAAAGAACTACTATATGGTGTTGGTGAATTGTCAGGGCGGTGGGGGTGTAGCGTTAGGGTAATCGGATTGCCTATCGAAGTAATACATAAATGTCATGAAAGTGTTGATGGATATATATTATTACACAGGGTGTACCAAAAGTGAGAGTGGGAATGAAAGGAGGTGATAGAGGAGGTCATTTTCAATCAGATGCGATCTTTTAAAGTTATTGTAGTTATGGAACGTTACGAAAATTAGATTTCTCTGCAGTTTTCAATGCAAGACAAGAAGTGTAAACCAAAGCCCGAAATAAAGATGATCACGAAAGGACACGATTTTTTTGGGCTATGGTTTCCACTGGTAGCCTGGGAGCGTTTGGAGCCTGTTTTACTAATGATATTCGAGAAGTCCTCCACCGTAGATGTTTTAGCCTTTTTCTATAAGGAAACATGAAACCAACATACATGCATGTATTCCTTTTCAAATGAAACGACCTTCTAACGGTAAACTTGGGTTCAACAAAAACTGTGAGTAAGGTGTCGCCTCAAAAAATCTCGTCTACCGGCAGTAGCGCAATAATCCTTGTAGTTACCGACAACCGAACTAGGTTTGTTAATGCTCACAACAGTTGCAAACTTATGATAAAAAGAAGATAAATGAAAGAACGTCACAATCAGAGAATTAAGTTTAAACTGCTTGCTTTGCAGCCTAGATCCTTCTGGTCGGTAGCTGGAAATCATAACTTTACAAAATCCACAATTCCACCACTAATGTAAGCGAATGGTTCAATTTCAACAATTTGCGTCCTACTCCACAGTCGATTTTCTTGGAAAGGCACCACCCACTATTCCCACAGTAGTATCCAGAATGCCGGAAATTACTGACAGCGTCTAGTTAGGCGAATTTTGAAATAGCTCAATAGCAACAAGGCGTCTGGCCCTGAAGAAGTGCCCGTCATCGTACTTTAAAAGTGCGCAAATGAATTCGCACCAGTATTTTGCAGACTCTTCAACCTGTCTTACAAGAAATGGGGTTTTCCTTCTTGTTGGAAGATTGCTCGCATTCAGCATATTCTCAGAAAGGACAACAAAAATATTCCAAATAACTATAGACCAGTCGTTTTGCTATCAGTGATTTCAAAAATCATGGAGAAAATGGTAATCCACCATATCCTCAGATATTTGGAAGGCTTCAACATATAGTTTTCTGAAACAAGGAACAGGCGGCCTTCTATAGTATGTCTGCAATATTTGGAATAACGCAATCGAGAAACATGGAGAATCTGTTGAGCTTGATATTTCTAAGGTCTTCGACCGTTTGTAGAATGAGGGTTTGCTGGCCAAATTTTGATGCTATGGCATGTCCGATCATTTTTGTGTATGGTTCTTAAGCTTTCTGAAAAAACGTTCCCTGTAAGTGACTCTCGATAGATATCTCTCGAATACTTTCATAATCACCTCTGGTGTTTCCCAAAGATCCATAGTGTCTCCAACTCTCTTTGTATGTGCCTTCTTCACCGGCACATCTTCACCGGCAGCAGGAGGTTACATATCTCAATGAGGATCTAGAAGTGATTTTGAATTGTGTTGAAAATTACCAGGTTCAATTCAATGCTACAACAACTCAGGCAACGATTTTCTCCAAAATGATAAATATCTCCGAACCGGATATAATAATGTCAGGTCAGACAATTTCGTTTTCCGCTTCGATAAGTTTGTTGGGGGTTAAAGTTGACATCAATATGTCACAATCATGTAGCTGGAATTGCAACGGCGACTTCTCAGAAGCTTAGAACACTGTTCCCAACCTGAAAACTGTACACACCTCAGCAACTTTTAATGCTTCATAAAGCTCAGATCAGACCTTCTCTGGAGTATTGTTTTCATGTATGAAAGCATACCCTGTAGTTGTTGAATTCCAAAGTGTTCAAGTTACTTGGCACATTTGATCCCAACAATAGCGGTACATTTCAAAAATACGTGACGGACTGTGGCTGCTCATCGTTTTGAGGTTCAAGTTAGTACACCTCACTGTTTAAGAACTCTTTCATTTGGAGAATTGTGTTGATGTGGAATAAACTTCCTGAGAACGTTTTTCTAAATGGATTTAATCTCCAGCGATTCAAATCCAATATGAATCGCTACATTCGCACAGGTACCGTTCTGAGAGTGCCTTAGGGATTTTCCTGTAGTGCTTGTGTTTTGCCCTTAAAAAACAATGCATTAGTGGTTCATATTGAATATTGCTTTTGATTTGTATCGTATTTGAGAACCTTTTTCATCAAGAATACATAGGGATTGAGTCTTCTGTCGATTCCACAGCTGGCATCTTCATGTTATCGTCATTTGTTTGTCCAATAAGGTGACATAAAACGGTAACGAAACTCTCATTCTGAACTTATCCTGAAATTAGTGTATGGATAGGTGAAGGAACGGTCTTTTCCATGTAAACCTGTTACAACACCTGCATTGAGAAAAAAGCATGTTGTTCAGCTTTCTCGTCATGTTCAGCTCTTCTTCTGTTTTAGGTAGCTGGCGGGACGGTAATCAAATGGGATGGCGTGAGTGGTTTGTTCCACTCATTCAATTGACCACTGTGTGAACTGGTGGTTCACGGTTCACACACCGCTCGTACAAGTTTGAACTTCTCAAGGAGAACAACAGCTTTTTGGCGGAAAGTGTTTAGTTATTGACGAACAAGTCGAAAGTTCTATTAGGAGAACAGCATACTCTTTTTACATAAAAAAAGAGTATGCTGTTCTCTTTACCTCTTCACGAATACCTATTCGTGAAGAATTCGTGAAGAGAATATCTATTCTCTTCACGAATACCTGACAGAAAAAAGTTCTGTCAGGTATTCGTGAAGACAGTTTGTTTCCTGATATCAGATAGATTATGGAAGATATTACAAGAGCTGAACTTTACTTTTGGAATACAAGATAGAAAGAGCGTGTTAATAGAAGAATCAGAGATTTTAGAATGACGAAAAAACTATTCAAGGGAAATAAAAAAGGCAGAACACTGGGTACACATTTGAATGAAACATGGGTTGTACGCAAAATTTAATATTCTTTCAAGTTACTAACAAATCAGATTTTTTTCAAAAAGATAATTTATCAAATTCATTAATTTTTGTCCATTCTACATTTGTATTTATATTTAAATTTAATATTCTGATTATTTTATACATCTGTAGATGCTAACAATCCTAAATTGAAAACTATTTTCTCGAAATAAAATATTTAAACAAAATTATTTTTCACGATATTTCAATGAGCATTCTTCCTGAGAATAGTACAGCGAACGTGTCACGAGAGGCAGCACTAGTAGTAGAGACAAACATAAACTATTCACTGTAACGAAAATTTCGTTCCATTGCCAAAATTTTAACATTTTGCATTGAAGTAATGCCGGGACGGTAGTCACTTCCTCTTTCAAATTCTAGTGAAGACCGCTTGCGCGGAAAAAGATCGAATATCGGTGGATATGGGGAACATCGGAGAATTTTTGCTTC
>WOGP01000374.1:0-25606 GCA_015342065.1 Leptinotarsa undecemlineata | reverse complement strand
AATTTATTGGAACTATTCATTCCCCACCCTCAGGCTCATACAAGCTAATAAGCCTGATGTAGTCCTTCTCGACCACCAGACCAAAACGATATTTGTCTTGGAGTTTTCAGCTCCTGGCGAGACGAATATCGTCAGAAAAGAGGAGGAAAAACGGATAAAATATCGATATTTTTTATTCGAACTCCGCAGACTCTATCCAGGTCACTCTGTCAAGATGGTTGTTCTGAATATTGGAGTCCTTGGTGGAATGACGTCCTCTCTACTCTCGAATCTTAAAATCATACCGGCTTGCCGCACTAAGACAGACATCTTAGCCGCACAGATACAGAAGGCTGTCATTCTTGGCTCACTGCGCTTGCTCAGGGCACATGATTCTCGGACCCAATGATCACTTACCCCACGGTGTGGGGGTTGTTATTGGTTGATAATGCTGGCGCGCCCTCCTGAATAAATCGGGGCTTCGGGGGATAGGGTCTGACCAGCGCACACTACGGTGAAAAAAAAAAAGAAATAAGAGTTATACATATAATTGATTTCAAAGTTTTAAGTTGTCATATTAAATGTAATGAATCAGCACTCGATTTGAGTGTTTTTAAAAACCTTCCAATAAACCAAACACAGACCGCTGAATTGGATCTGAATCGTTATACAATAAAAATGAAACATGTGTGTTCTTTGTACCTTCGCCAAAGTTTCAGTTTTTATCCTGCAATGAAAAGTTAGTGTTATTAAATTATATTTTAAGGATACACGAAGTAAAAACGCTTCATAGAATAAACTGTCATATAAAATTCCGGAAAGATTTGGCATAACTGATATTACGAGTTTCCATATCTTCTTCAATTCCGTTGCTTCATTGAGTGTAAAACTTTCAAGTACCCTTTGTCCTTATCAGAAACGCCGATTCTAAACTGGAACAACACGTGGCGACGCGACGCCAGAACGTTACTAACTCTATAGGCGTGCCTTGGGGTTTAGTGAGTGTTCAAATGTTCTTCATTCTCTATAATTTGTCACCATTAGTAAGATGCAACAATTTCAAAAAAGCGGTTAATGCGGTAATGGACAGCAAAGTGCTGGTTCAGAAAATAGTAAACTTGACTTTATTTTAAAACTCAAGAAAAATAAATTAAGTTAAAAATCGGGAAAGACTTCCACTTACCTGATGAAACCGTTCGGAGCGTCTTCGTCAGCTTCTAGAAGGCTTTCAAACTTACAAAACGTAGATAATAAGCGGGTATTATAATAAGCGGGTATTCACGAACGAAAAAACGACTTCGTCCCTTCGCGGTGGTCAATTCAAGACTCACTTCTCTGCTCCATCTCGCGCATGTGTAGAATCGTGGAAGTCATGAAATAACTGACGATTCTATTTCTTTTCTAAGTTCTTTCGTGATAATCATTTAAATTAAATTATCACTAAGAACAATTCGTTCAGGTCAGTCTCAACTTACCTACACTTAATGGACTGACGCCTATAAGAAATCCACTACTCCCCTGGCTAATACCACGACGAACGTCGTATTGTATCCAAGAGGTGTCAGTGCAGGATTCTTCACCGAAGTTATTCCTGCATTGCTGTTATATCATGTTATATATGTATCAAAATATATTGCTGCAGCAATATATTTTGAATTATTGGAACACACGTTTGCAGACCGGTTTCGGGCTGTTTGGTCGCTCGTCAGTGCAAAACAGTGTCTATCATCAACATGAAGTCGATGATTTCTCATAATTGAAAATCAAATTCTTTCGGAGTATCATTCCTCGAATTAGGCTGAAGCGAACAACAAATATTTGGTTTGTCATCACCCCATCTGGCTGTGAACGACGCGACGTAACCAACAGCATACCCGAATTTGCCCAAATGTTTCGTATAAGAACAGAAAACCGTACATATAGTATATTGTAGGTATATTGTAAATATAATCTTTCGTCCTTTCAATTGTATTTTCGGGGTTAGTTCGTGTCAAAAGAGATTTCACTATGTTGGTAGTTCTAAAAGTTGTTCCTACATTTTATCTATCTAACCGGCGGGTCTCAATTTCTGAGATAAACCGGGAACATAAGGTAAGGACTTAGTTGTGAGGTGCATGTAATGTTGTTGGGTTTGTGGTAATTGTGGGATCTGTATATGCTGTGTATGTGTATTGCTTTTACCAACTTCATTGAAGGCTTGTCCGAATATATGTTTTGCTACTAAACTGTTTTAATGATAGTTATTTTCCCTTTCATATTATGAACTGGGTGCCCTATCATAAAAACATCTAACTTTACCTTTTTTGCGCTAGCGTCATCTTTGACATCTAAGTGTACCTATTTTATTGGCATTTTTAGGCCGTTGAAAAAGTGAATAAGTAGTTGTATTAACTAACTCCTTCACTTTTTTCAACGGCACAGAGAAATTTAGCAGCATAGTATCTTAGACATTTTTGTAGTAAAAATATCACTTCCTTCTATAGATTCAGTTCAAGATTCACCTGTTGAGGTTTTAGATCAGAGGTTCTCAGGTTTTGTCTACCGCCCACTTCAAGAATTAATTATTTTCTAGCACCCCCCAAAATTTCTTTACTTTACTAAATCTGACAAATCACAATCGCAGTCATTATTTTAATAATTAAATTGTGTGTCATGTGAAAATGAGACTTTCTGATGGGAGCAATGTAAAACACCATTTTTTTATATTAGGAAAAGTTTTATTCATGTTATTGAAACAATTGAGGACCGAGCGGTCCTCAACTTACTGATGGGCACTTCAGCAAGATTGACATCTGATCTTTTTTGGTCGAAAGTTAGCCTTTAGGTGCTATTCTTTCGCGATCGGTTGTATGTTTTGTCATGACTATTCCTAACTGAATTTTTGCATGGGGACATTACTGGCTAGATGGCGCGCGCGCTTTTATATGAGGCAGCGGGCGGGCCTAGTACTTTCGAGAATGGAGACTAGAAACTTCTCGCTTGGCATTGAAGCTTACCGTCATCTATGTGAATTGGACAACTATCTTAGAGGAAATAGTTACTGTCTAGTCCCCTAGATGGCATTTCACGAGGAAACGCTCGTTGAGCAACGGAGCGGTAAATTTTGTGTTAGAAGCAAAAAACACATTTTTAAATTAGCCATCGCCCCCTAAACCACTTCAGGGCCCCCCAATCGTCTCTGTGCCCTTTACTGCCCCTCTGGAGGCCTCCAGCGCCCACAAGGGGGCGTTATCGACCACTTTGAGAAAGACTGTTTTAGATTGACTGATATTTACAGCTCGTCAAATATAGGAAGAGCTTTCTGAAATCCGTTATGGTCCCGCCCACCAGATGTGCGTTCGTTAGAAGACTATGAGAGCAAGAAAGAAAATTCTCAAATCACATCCTAGATTTGACAAACTGAACTTGCTTTCTCAAATCACATCCTAGATTTGACAAACTGAACTTGCTTTCCATCCATGAACTGAAATACATTTTTAAGAAAAATAAAATGTTAACGATCAAAATTACGTTTTTCCACTCCCTCGCAGTACTACCTACATGTTCTTGATAAGGAGATGAAAACATCATGATCGTCTAATAATTTCTGAGAAAGAGCCGACGGGAATCGCAGATAATAAAACAGAGATTTACTAAATGATACAAGACTTTTATGGTCACAACATAAACGAGTCTACTACATGCACCAAAGCACGAAACAAATTTGTTAAATTAACCATTTAGAAAGTAATCATAAGTTATGTAGTTAAATGTTTTATAGTCAGGTTATATTTCAACGATTCTCTGTAAAGTTTGGCGTGTTGATGTTCTGTATGTGACTATTTCGCAATTGAAGAATCCTCTCAATGAACAAAGAAGTAAATGGGTCAAACGAAAGCTTTTTCCCACAAGTTTTCAGACTTATTACAAGCATGTGAATCATCAAATAACACACTATGAATAAAAAAATAACAAAGTGCATCTCACATAAAGGGTTATATTTTCAGAAGGGATTATTTCTCGAGAAAAATCAAATAAGCGTGTGCATGTCTATACGTACTTTTATCGTAACATAATTAAATTTGACTCAGCTGTGACAGGAAGAGTCGTAATAAGACAAATGTCTACCTCCGAAACTCCGAAGTCCGCCATGTAAGTGAAATATTATATCGCAATTCTTTCTTATAGTATTTTTCTTACGTATTTATATGAAAGTAGTTGTTTCGAGGGGACTTTTATTCCATTTTGTATACACTTCTGAACATAAACGACCCATCTGTGTATAAAGATTTCAATTCTGAATTCAGTTGCTCTATTTCTTTTTCTACAGAAACATAGATCTAATATCTAAGTTTCATGCTTTTGCATACCTTAATATTCTTTCACGATATGTCCAACAAATTTCTTTGATACCTTTAGATTCTCAACTAAATCGATCAACTTCATTTTGAGGTCATCCAATTTTAGGCTCATCAGCCCAGTGGATGTGAAGAAAACTCAACATATGTACGGCTTCCCCAACAGTAACCAACCCTACGTGCATCTGTGTTTTCAGTTAGGAGACTCATTATCTTGTATGAGCAATAAAGTTTGGGTTCTACTCAGAATTAGTCTTCAATACAAATTTGTGTCCAACAAGGCACTGCAAAAAATATATTTGTTAATGACGAACATGATTCAAGAACACATTTCATTCAATAATAATGCAGTTTCTACGAGTATGATTCATGAGTAGTCCAGGATGCAGGTGTTATACAACTGCTCGCTTCTGAGAAGTTTATCAAGTCATTTTCTCAGTACACATTGATTTTAATTTTTTAAGGTCTGAGAAGTTTTTGAAAAAAATGTTTGATGCGATTTTTTCAATTCCTGCTACATCAAAAATATTCTCAAACAAATTAAATCACTATTGATCCTGTAGAACTTACAAAGTTATAGGATAGGTAAAAAAGCATTTTGTACACACATAAAATAATACTTGAAATGAAATTAAACCAAACATACTAAATTGGAGAGAGTCATAGGCATACAATGGTGGACAAAACATATCAACTTCATTAAATTCCAGCTTTATTAAATTGATGTGATAGAGAAATAAAATTACAAAGGAATAATAAATTCATCTATGGTTTAAAAATTATGATCTAATAAAAACCTTTGAAGGGTGGTTTTAGAAACCTGAATTCTATCAGTAGTTTTCACTGATTCGGAAAGTTTTTTTATAAAGTTTTAGCCCCAAATAAGAAGGTGAGTTAGCGGTTATATTATATTTGACGGGATTTATGTGAAAATTATCGCACTTTCTTGTATTTAGATTATGGCAAGATGACATGCGATCATTTTTAGACCTATTGGTCTAAAAAAAATGAAAATATCCGGGAAATAGAATTTTCAACAGTTCGTATAAATATCTGCATGAAGCTCTCTGATTAACGCCTGTTAAAATTCGTATAATCTTTTTTTTTTTGTAATAAATACATTTGGAGCCAATGAAGAGCTTCCCCAAAAGCATACACCATATCTGGTTCTACATTCTATATGTGCATGTAATAATTTACTAACTGTTCAGTGGTTAATATCGGCTCAATATTTCGTATCAGATACGAAACAGAACTTAGTTTCCATATCAGTTTATTACAATGACTCTTCCAGTTCAGAAAATTGTCTAGGCTGAGTCCTAAAAACTTACATTCATCGAATAAAGAAAGTGTGTTTTCATTCTCATTGATTATAATTTTAAAATTAAACATATTTTTTGCCTGTGATGAAACCGTACTAGAAAAGTTTTTCGAGAGTTGAAATGAAGTGAGTTGGCCCCAAACCAAATGATTTGACACCATATTTCAATTATCTTCTAAAATTGTGTCGTCTTTGTCGGAAATTAGAAGTGATGTGTCATCTGAACACATAACGCAAGTGTTCTTAGCAACCGCGGCCCCCCCAACATCACTACAATATAATGTAAATAATAGCGGTCCCAACACTGATCCTTGAAGTACTCCAATGGTCAAAACGTGACTATCTGAAATACATTGATAATGACTATTTTCAGGTCTATGATTCACCGAAACAAATTGATTTCTGTTTCTGGTGAAAGAATATATCCAGTCAAACGCATTTTCTCTTATTCCATATGAATATAATTCATTTAATAATATCATTTTTGTTTATTCATTATTATTAGAGGAGAAGGTCCAAAATTAAGCTATGGTTTATTACCATCCACACTTCAAAATATGAGATTTTGGCGTATAATTTGTTTTGATGAAAATCTTGAAAATAGGTTTATTTTTTAATATAATGAACTTAAATAAAACCTGTTGACAGATCGATTTGATTTTTGTTACACATTTTAAGTTTTGATGGCAATGCAATTGATAAATTCTGTGTCATTGTGAATCCAAACAGGCCGTAGCAACAAAATGGCAGATTACATTTTTTTTAGTAGTAGAATACCAATCCAATTTCAAAAAGATATGAATTCAAGATGTCCGCAGCTACAAAATGGCGAAATACTACGTTCAACAATTTTATTATTTTTTATGGTGACTGGAATGGTAGTTTTTCAACTAAGTCACTTGCGTGATTCAGCTACACTTCTATATTTGTGTTGATTATGTTCTCATTTTCTGATATCTTGATATTTTGTTTCAATCACTATGACTGGGTTATAATGACGAGCGAGAAGAGAACAAATATGAAATACTCGTAGCGATTTACATAAATGTGAAAGCAGTTTCTCGGTGAGAGCTACTTTCTCAATATTTGTTCCTACAAGCTGATTTTATACGTCGACAACGGAGAATTAATCAAAAATTTACTGCTGTAGCGCACCTTCTTGTCGTTGGATGAATTATAGTCTGATTTTCTCGTTGAAACAGTTTCTTTAGGTACCAAAATTATAAAAGCTCATTTCATTCCAGGAGAAAACTTCTTGGCGAATCAGGTGACCAAATCAAATTTATTCACTTTTCTGAATTCGTAATAATTTTCGGACTCTTCATTGAAATTAAATTCCATTGTCTGATCATTGTTTGAATGGAATGTGTATGTGGTAAAAGCACGAATAACTTAGGAAATATAATTTTTTGGCTTCTTTTGTACAAAAAATTTTATAATCTTCCAAAGAAATAAAGAATGCAATAAATTTTAATATATACTGTTTATGAAGATCACACAAAGAAGTAACTTCAAACACGGTAAAGATAAAAATGTAAAATTATATTGAAAAAAGTTGACAATTAGTTCCCAACGTTATATTATGTACTTTTACATTCGATTCGGTATTATACACACTTGATGTAAATTTCATTACATGATAATTTATGTGAATTTACTCAAAAACATTACGTGAGCTTTTTACTGTGTGAAATTACACGAAAAATGTGAATGTACTAATAAAATTTCATTGAAGTACATTGTAAAAGTACATGTGAATGTTAAAATTTCAGAAATAAGTTTCAATTTAATATGAAATTTTACTACCCCCTGCTGAAGGTACACTGAATCAAAAAAATTATAAATTTTTATAATTTTAATTAACTGGAGAATTTGATTCCTGCTGCTCAAAATGAGATTTAAGATAGAAATGTGATTAAAAATGTGAACATCGCAGTGGGGTCTTCATTCACATTTTTTCATAATAATAAGTCATCATCTGATCTATATATATTTATACAGGATGTCCCTGGACTTCTTCTTTTCCTCTCAGTAATGTAAAGATGGGGTCAAAATATCACCAGTACTTCATATAAATTTGTTTCCTAAAGTCCTTTGTAGCACAACTGACTCCTGCATGAAAGCTTGTCAAAGCAATTTTTGTTTAGTCAATCGCCAAATTTTGGTTGGTTTTGAATAATATTCACTGGAAAAGTAATCAATAAAAAAAATATTTCTTTCTGTATCTTTGAAGACACATATATATATATATATATATATATATATATATATATATTCTCGAGAGGATAAAAAGAAGTCCAGGGACACTCTGTATTAGTCGACGTTGACGATATGTACAAAAATTCAATGAATAAGTTTCATTTCTGTCAAATACTACCTGCTTGTTGAATCATTCAGGTTCAAATGGTAAATTTGGCAGACTCATAAAAACATAATCCGCCGTTTCTCTCTATCATCCCGCCTCGTATCGCACAGTTAAAGTATAAAAATCGAGGCAATTACTTATCATTGTTCTTGAAAAACAAGAAATGGTTTACAGAAACATGTCTAATAAGTAAAAAGCATCGCTGGCAGTGTTTCTTGGAACTAGGTAAAATATTTCACACATGGCAACGCTGTGGTACACGAGTACCAAAGATTGTACCGTTTGTTTGCTGTTCTGTCCGCTAGAGCGGCAGTAGTGAACAGCTGTCGGTTGAATGAGTGGGGGGCGGAGCGGGACCCCCTCACGCTTCTGACCGATCGAGAAAATCGTAATGGCCGACCGAAGTCGGTGTCTCGTCTCGTAATATGTATAAATACCTGGGTCTTTCAGAAATTCGATGTGGGAAAAATTCGATGACGTGTAAAATGTTACGAATTTATTATTGCAATATACTTTTCTAATTGATGACTGAGTTGAATTGTTTTCCAATTAGTAATTGTAGCTTCCTATTAGGTATATAGGTACACTCAAAGACAAAAATGTGGCATATTTCAAGTCATGATTTCATGTTTATTTCTATTTGTATGAATCTTCATGCAGTTTTCATTACTATGCAGCACTTTTTCTATTTAATGAAAAGGAGCTAATGCGGACGGCAGCTCTTCGTCAGTTGGCACTATGGGTTCGTTTACAAACAAAAGTATATCATTGTACAGTAATTGACTGGTCAAAAAAATAGGAGGGCCGCCATTGCAACTTTTAAAATGTCTACGTCAAAGAGTTCTTACTTGGATAGTTGGGAAATGAAACAGTTGCCGGTCGAATTATCATCAAACAGCTGACAAATAATATTATACAGAAAATTTCAACTCCAAGACACTCGTTGTGAAACTTATCCATAACCAAAACATTCGAGATTAGCAATGGGATTTTTATAAGGTTTCTATAGATGAGGTTAGACAACCAACTTTACATATCTATGTTTGTTATTTTCACTTTCGCTGAGGGTAGGTCACCGCGGAGTGAAATCTATGTTGCTCTAAAACGTTTTTATTTATTTACAAAATAAAGTAGCGATAATTTACATGATACAACTAAAATCAACAAACAAATAATCCAGATATTTATAACACACTTGTAGAAGAAGTAATGGAATAGACTGGTTTTGGAATTAACATTTAATCAGAATAAGCAACAATGACGACAAAATGAAGGTTCTTTGTGGCAACATAGTAACAGTTCAGTTTTTAATGTTTCCTCCCCTATCTCTAACGAGCCTGCCTCCTCCTGATATTTTCTTGTGGAATTCGATTCCATTCTTCCTGTGCAGCAATTCGGATGTTCCAAATATGTTCTATGGGATTTGCGTCAGGGTTGTTTGGTGGCAACTCCACTGCCTCAAGTCCAACAATTTCAAAATACTGGGGGACTGTTCTTGCAGCATGTTCACGAACACTATCAAGCGTTAGCGCGAAATTGTACAGTCGACATTCATTCTTAACTTCACCTCTATATGAGCTCTGTGCGACTGTCCAAACTAATGCTACATTATACATTCTGTGAAACGGTCTACAGATCTTCTGTGTAATCGACCACGTCCATCTAGTTTCCATAACTGCAAGTATTCTTGTTTCATCTGTGAAAAAATTTTTCCCCACTGATGTTCATTCTAGCTGACACAGTCTATGGCAAATCGTAACCGTCTAGATTTCTGACGTGGATGAAGCCAAAGAACTCTGGCAGTGCATTTTGGATTGAAACCAACTTCTTTGAGTCTTCTTATTACTGTTTTGACACTTATGTTGAGTTGTCTTGTTCTCAGTAAATCATTTCTGAGATGCACAGCTGTATGCGTGCGATTTAGCAAATATTGAATTTTCAAATATTGGTTACATCTTGGCGTTGTACATCTCTTACGACCTTGACCAGGCCGCCTTTTGTACTACCCAGATTCATTCTATGGCTTCACAATAGTCGATTGGTGGATATGCAATCTCCGCCCAATATCTGCATCCCTCATTGACTTAAGTAACAATTTTAGCACAAACTAATTCTCTCAAATGCGACATCTCACTAAGAAAACTACAGAATCAAGACATGTGAAGTACTGAAAATGTAATTCTGACAACAATAAATAAAATAATAGACATTAATAATGGCAAAGGCACACTATTCAAAGTTTGTAATTTGTACCACTATTCACCTATAGCGACTATAGGTCCAAACATTCTTTTATTTTACGTAAAATACGTTGGCCTGTGAACATTTATCAATGAAAATAAATTACGTGTCAAGTTCCCATCAGCCAAAACTCCTTTTTTATGCATCCCATTAGTGAATATGACATAATTGATTTGATAAAAATACTAAAAAACTCTGGTGCAAGTGGTTATGATGAGATTTCAAACAAGCTCCTAAAATAATGTGTTCATGAGTTATCATATCCGCAGCATCACATCATTAAACTATCACTAGAATGAGGAATGTTTCCTGACAAATCGAAAATTGCTAATGTACCAATTTATAAAAAGGGTGATGAAATTTTTTATGAAAACTATAGAGGCATTCATTAGTTTGCTTTCTAGTATATCAAAAGTATTTGAGATGAATATCGAACATTCTCTCATCAAACCAACATGGGTTCACAAGGAATAAGGGTACAGAAACAGCTCTATATGATTTCAGTGTAAATGCTCTTGATTGCAAATCACACATTTGTGGTTTATTTATAGATTTTTCAAGAGCTTTCGACACCGTGAACCATAAACTACTGCTACAGAAATTGGAACAATATGGCGTGAGAGAGACTGCTCACAAGTATATTAAATCCACCACTTTTCTTCATCATTTTTGGGAATGCCTTGTTTCACTATTTTGAACAACTTTCATCAGTACAGGTGGTAACATATACGGATGATACAAATTTCCTTTTAACAGAGAAAAACTCGGCAACTCTATCAGATATTACTGGAAAGGTATACCAGCAAATTATAACATGGGCAAGTAAAAATCACCTGAAACTCAATATAACTAAAACTGTGCTGATGAAATTTACTATAGTTACAAATGAGTCCCGAGATTTTCAGTATATATGAGGACGATGATTTACATGTGAATCCTCTAAAGAAACTAAATCATTAGGTAGCACAGTTGATTACAGACTTACCTGGACACCACAATCGACTCACTTTGTGAAAAACTACGTAAATATTGTAATGCGTTAAGATTCTTGTCTAACTACTGTAATGTTGAAATCTTGTTGAGTCTGTACTATGCCACTATTCATTGTCATTAGCAATACGGGATTTAGAATTGGAGTACAGGATAGTCCGTGGAAAGGATTTTCATATTACAAAAGTCGGCAGTTCTTAATAATTGGTAAACTTAGATGGAGTCGTGCAGGAGCTCGTTCAAAAACTCGAAACTTCTTACGGTTGTTGGGATACGTGTTTATGAATTATGTATTTTTGTTTATAATACTAAATCAAGTTTTTCATCGAACAAGGAAACTCACGATTATCCAACTAGCTCTGGAAATTTGCTAGTCCTCGATCACATCGAACAGCCCTCTACCAGAAAAGTCATCTTTATCTCGGACCAAAAATTTTCAACAAATTAGACGTAAATGTAAAGGCAACCCCATAATAGAAATATGTTTAAATCAAGATAGAAAACTTTTTTAACTGAAAAAAATTGCTACTCCTTGGAGGAATTTTTTCAATGATTTTATCCCTCTCCATGTTATTTGTGTTTCTTGTTCATTTGACAAATCATTTGTAAATACCTATAGTTTTCCTTGTTATTTTATATTGGAAGCTGAGTTTTTTCTTTTTTATTTCCTTTGTACCTTTCAACAAGTGAAGTATTTGATAATAAATGAATGAATAATAAATAAATAGTAAATTTTCGTTTGAAATACAGTCGTATATGTTCCTAGGCAGGTAGATATCTCTGGGGATAAAAGGGGAGCCGTCCACATAGGAAAATTATCTTTTCATCATTGTTTTTCCATATCGCTATGATTTTGAAGGCATAAATTTTGTTGGTAGATTCGCTCTATGTTGTAGATATGTAATAAGAAAGGATTTTTGAATATCTCAACTGGGGTACCTCCTGGGGATAAAAGAGGAGCCGTCCACATAGGAAAATTATCTTTTCATCACTGTTTTTCCATATCGCTATGATTTCGGAGGCAGAAATTTTGTTTGAAGGTTTGCTTTATGTTGTAGATATGTAATAAGAAAGGATTTTTGAATATTCCAACTAGGGTGCTTCCTGGGGATAAAAGGGGAGCCGTCCACACAGGAAAAATATCTTTTTATCACTGTTTTTACGTATCGCTATGATTTCGAAGGCAGAAATTTTGGTTGTAGCTTTGCTTTATGTTGTAGATATGTAATAAGAAAGGATTTTTGGATATCTCAACTGGGGTGCCTCCTGGAGACAAAGGAGGAGCCGTCCACATAGGAAAATTATCTTTTCATCACTGTTTTTCCATATCGCTATGATTTCGAAGGCAGAAATTTTGGTTGTAGCTTCGCTTTATGTTGTAGATATGTAATAAGAAAGGATTTTTGGATATCTCAACTGGGGTGCCTCCTGGAGACAAAAGAGGAGCCGTCCACATAGGAAAATTATCTTTTCATCACTGTTTCTCCATACCGCTATAATTTCGGAGGCTGAAATTTTGTATGTTATGTGTTGTAGATGTGCAATAACAAAGGGTTTTTAAATCAACTGGGCGTTAGCCGCGGGAGAGAAAGGGCGCATTCATAAAACAAAATTATATTTTCATCACTGTTTCTCTATGACTTTAAATTTCCAGTGGGGCACTCGTGCGAAGCCGGGGCGCCTCGCTGGTATACCGTATTAAGTAACAATCCTGTAAGTGACTTCTGATAACAAACATTTGGAGTATAAACTGAACAGAAAAAAGGGTTTTCATATAAAACTAGTTGTTTCGAAAGTTTTTTTTCTGGCGTGTAATTCAATGTTCATATGAAAGTAGTTGTTTTGGAAGGAATTTCTCTTTCAGTTTGTGCATAAAAATTACTTCTTTGCATGATCCTTTCTTTGTAAGATTCTCACGTTTTTTGTATAAACATGAAGCATTAGAAAGCTGAAGTCTTTCTTTCTCGCAAAATTTTGTTTGATCATTCTGTTAGCACTTAAGAAGCATTTAATTTAAGAAGTTTCATAAAAAACTTGAACATCACTTGAATATGACTGTTTCAAGAAATCCTCGTACAATTTTAAGCTGTGTCGTTTTCCAAAAATGCATATCAGTCGACTAACCGAAGGCTACAAATAGTGTGTTTAATAAGGTCTCACCTATTCAAATTTCCTTTCAGCAACGGATTCCTGTCATAGAATCTGCCAAGCATGTTGCTGGCCGAAGATAATCCCAAGGGTAATCCTCAATCTGACACATAAATATCACAAAAAATTGAAACAATCACAAACCGATCACAATCCATCGAACGACATATGGAAAACTTGTCGTCTGTTTGGGTTATCGCCCGAACCACTTTTCCACCACTGCAAAAACAACGTTCGCGTCCCTGTCAACAACACCACCGAGGAAAATCATGGTGGGAAAATCGGAAAGCACGAAAACTCGCGGCGCTCCTTCACGCTCGTGTCCTTGATAACAAGTGAACCATCGAGTTTGTCGGTTGGCAGCAACGTTTACACGGCTAGAGATGTGATGGTGATGACGGACTTGCTTGCAACTGACTTGTTCACCTAGTTTTCGATTCCTTCGGCAACAGTCCGCGGTTCTCCTCCGACCAGGGACGCCCGTGAAAGAACTGGCGGCTTATTCGCGGGCCGGTGCTCGACTTTTACGGGGGAGATTCAAATTGTTGAGCGCTGCGATACATGGATAAAAAAATTGTAATTTATATATTCATTGAAATATGTATTAATGAAACTTTCTGTTTTGACTCATATCAATATGGCTTTCAAGAAAAAAAAAGTACTCTGAGTGCAACAACAGAGCTATTGCACTATATCGCTTCTGAAATAAAAACAAATATATAATAACGGTATTTGTGAATCTCAGAAAACCATTCAATACTATGAATGTAGATAAGATTATGCACAAACTATTTAATATGGGATTCAGAGGGGTTGCTTATAAACTGTTAAAAACGTACCTAACAGAGAAAAAAATATACACAAAATTAGAATACAATCAAAGTGATGAGTATAATATAAATATTGGAGTGCCACAGGGTTCAATTCTCGGACCTATACTGTATCTTTTGTATGTCCACTCTGTAAAAATTGCTGGTTTGAATGCAATACCTGCCTTTACTGATGATACCGCACCAGTATATTCAAATAACTGCCTTGAAATATTAGAACAAACTGTGAATAATGACCTAAACAAATACTATCAATAGCTACTGATGAATAAGCTAGCATTAAATGTTGGAAAAAATGTATATATGGTGCTAAATCACAAAAACAAACCAAATCGGACAATACAATTATATATAAACAATAACTTACTAAAAGAAGTCGAAGTTTACAAATACTTAGGACTGTTGATAGATAATAAACTCCAGTGGACAGAGCATATCAACAAAGTGATAATAAAAATTGGTTCAATGACAGGAGCATCAAAACGCTGTGCAAAATATATAAACCACAATGTCAAAAAAACATTATATTACAGTTATATTGAATCACATATAAGATACCAGTTGGGGCAATGCATCACAACAATTAATTAACAAACTAGAAAGAGCGCAAAACAAATCAATAAAAACTCTGTATAACTGTGTAACAAATATTGTTTATGAAATAACGGGATTCATGAAAATAGAAAAAATCATTACATTTGAAAAAGTTTAACTTAAACATGGAATTTTGAATAGATACACCACCATGGAAACAGCAGGAGATGCACATAATCACAATACAAGAAATGCTGAAAGACTGAAACAAATATACATGAGAACAAAGAAAAATCAGGATACACCAATCAATAGAGGAATCCAGCAATACAATAACCTTCTTGTAAACTTCACAAACATTGCTTCCAGGACTGAATTCAAAAAAGCTTTGAAAAAATTCTATTTGAACTTGCAGATGACTGTTTAGAAAGTAAGCTGATTGATTATAATTTCACCATGTTGTAGCTTTCAAACAATAGTTACACCTACATGTAGGTGTGGAACTTAATTTTATTTTATTCTCATTTTATTTTACACTAATATTTTTTGTTTTCAATTTTAAAGTCCATCTTTATATTTTTAAATTTTTGTTTATATACATACTTTTGGTTTTTTATTATTATTTTGGTATTATTAAAAAAAACTACAAGATTATATTAATCAAAAAATACTGTGTAGGTCATAACACCAGATCTATTCTGATTACTGGCCAATTGAATGTTTATAAATAAAAAATAAAATAAAATAAAATGGTAAAATAATAAAATAATTACCAGGAATTTTGGGGGAAATACTACTTAAATACTAAGAATTTCTGAGCAATCAATGTTGTTATTTTTTTGATTGATGACTTGTTTATTTTGTGGAAATTAATGATATAATAATAATAATACATTCATTTTCCCAAAGATGATAAAACATATAGGAATAGTCACATAATCTGAAGAATAAAACATTCATCCAATATATAAAAAACATTGTCGAGTAAATATGTTCTCAAGCGAGTTTTAAAAATAAAAATACCGGCGTAACTATTTCTTTAGGCAGTTTATTATAAATCCTAAGACTAATTTTTTTGAGATCAAGTTGGTACAATGTTCTTTCCAGTTTAAATCAGCGTCTAAAGTAATTCCAAGAAATTCACCTGATAAAGTAGGCTCAATCAAGATTTCATCTGTTTTATTGTTCCAGTTTCGCATTATTTTTGGTAGTTGTGGAATCGAATTATATTTGTCTTATTACTATTGAAATAGAGAGACTTCTGATCACACCATAAAATAAGGTTATGAACCGCGGTTGTACACATTTGTTAAATACAAATATATTGGTGTCATCTGCATATCTAATGAAACTGGCAGAAGATTCGATATTATCCATGTCATTCGTGTAGAATAAAAATATAATCAGCCCCAAATCAGAGCCTTGGGGGACGCCCATAGAGATATTTTGATATCCAGATTTAGTTGAAGGTATACTAACAAACTGTTTTCTGTGGGTCAAGAAATATTAATTATTGTCTAAGTCTGTTAGCTATTGTCTAATTCCATTTGAGTATGAAAATGTACTAACTGTGCTGCTTTTGAGTATAATTGACATCATAATCATAATTTCACAAAATTTTGCATTTCCAGGATATTTTTGTCGAGGAGAGAGCATTTGCAGTAACTTTCCATGCCATTATTTCACATTTAATAGCAGCTTTTGTTATCGCATCACTTTGTTCGTGTTGGTAAAATCATAAGATGTTGAGGTAGATAAATAGTATCTATATAATGCAATTCTTTTGTTGATCTTTCTTGTGAGTAAATAATATGGTTAACTGAAGGTGAAGAATTAGTTGTATTTCGCTAATTTCAGACCAAAGAAATATCTGGCGATGACACGAATAATCTACGTTTAACAGCAGGATTTCTGACTGGCCTACACCTGCCTTGAGAGGTGTAGTATCTAATTTACTTAGAATGTTTACCCCACATTGGTAAATATGAGGTAAATAATACGTGAACATGTCTTCTTCATCAAAGTTACTAACAATGATGATTGTGACAGAAAGGAAGGTTTCTCTAAATGAAACAACACGCATAAATTTCGAACTGAATTGAATAAACACCGCTAAGAGTGTAATGGTCTTTTATCGATCACCTTCGAAAATCTAATCAGTGTACGAGGCACGCTAGATAAAAGCGGGATCGATAGACACGGACAAAGGCGAGACTCAAACGTATGCCACTTCATCTTAATTTAGGAGGCCAGTTATCCGCAACCGACACTTTAAGATTCGAGTTTCCATGACGATTGCCTGTTAGTCATCTCCGTAGGCATGGGTCTTCTGGAGGCATCGAAACTGAAGAGGAATTAGTACATTACACCAGAGTGAAATTGATATTGTATTGAGAGGATCTACGAAAATTATTCACAGATTTAATAGATTAGATCACTTATTGTTGAAAAATATTGGTATACTCACCCTTCGAAATGAAAAAATCTCAAAGCTCCCATGGAGTTCTGTAACAATAAAAAATTTAAAATGCCTAATATATAAAGAGACATTCATTAGACATTTATAACTTCGTTAAACATATGCGATGGAATCCATGATGGAAATCCATGATAATGTATTTCATTAACATTTCATTGTAAAATTTTCAATAATTGGTTTACAAAACCACATCACATCTTTCACTATACAATAGTTTCTTCAAGTGTGTTTAACTATTGCATACAAACAGTACTAAAGGTATGACAAATATAGAATAGGCCTAAGAAAGCTAAACATTTTTTCACTTTACACCAACTTCTTCAGCCGTGTTCAATTATTGCACACGAACAGTACTAACAGTATGACAGATTTTGAATAAGCTAAACACAGTTTTCACTTTATAATAGCTTATTCAGGCTTGTGCAACTGTTGCACACGAACAGTACTAACAGTATGACAAGTATTGAATAAGCTAAATACATCTTGCACTATATAATAGCTTCTTCAGTCGTGTTCAACAATTGCACACGAACAGTATCACAGTATAACAGTATCACAAGTATTGAATAAGCTTAACACATTTTTCACTATATAATAGCTTCTTCAGGCGTTTTCAACAATTGCACACGAACAGTACTAACAGTATGACAAGTATTGAATAAGCTAAATACATTTTGCACTATATAATAGCTTCTTCAGGCGTGTTCAACAATAGCACACGAACAGTACTAACAGTATGCCAAATATTGAATAAGCTAAACACATTTTTCGCTATATAATAGCTTCAGCTCCTTCAGGCGTGTTCAACTATTGCACACGAACAGTACTAACAGTATGACTAGTACTGTAGAAATTAAACACATATTTCACTATACAATAGTTTCTCAGGTTTGTTCAACTATAGTACACGAACAGTACTAACAGTACTGTGACAAGTATTTAATACGCCTGAAGAAGCTGAATACGTGTTGTGGTTTCGTGAACTGTTTAATAAAAATCTCAAATATTACTTGAATAATGCTCCCTCGATATCGAAGGAGTATTTGACAATGTAATGCCTGAATCTTACGAAACAGCCTAGTCTGAAAGAGGAGCAAAATCTACCATAACTGTCTGGATATACGCCATGTTCTTGAACAGAATAGTGACTATGACTCTTCAAGATGAAGCTATCAGATTCAGGATCCTACAGATTGCCATCGGCCGGAGTGCTACCCTGATGGATTGTTTGCTTGGTGTCCTCGACAGGAAAGAAATGCGGCAGGGTACTCTGTAATATCCTCCAGAAGATTAGTTTCCAAATAAAAATATTCAAATTTCATTTTCACATTGTCAAGCAGTGTGACTAGGTGTACGCTCAGCGCCTCTATGAACAGAATATTGGTATTTCCTGGATCTCTTCATTATTTTTTCATCAAGAGTGCCATAGGTCGAGTTTCTCGACAAAATATTTTATACAGTGAAGTATCCAACATCCTATTCATATCTATCTTTTTCTGGAGGTCCAGTGGGAGAATACTTCTGTTGCACCTCGAAGAAATAGCCCCAGATGAAAAAGCAACTAGGCCTAGTAGCCCATACTTTCAGCCCATACAGAGGTTCCCTACAATGGTAATGACCATTTCAGATGATTTTCACAAGATCAATTTGACTTCTAGAAATAACGTAACTTGAAGAGGGGGCGTTACCCCCATAACAAATCTAGAGGGGTGAGCAAGCGAATGAACCGCCACTGGCATAAGTTCAGCAACCTCCACGCGAGTGGAGGTAGAACTTTTTCTAAGTAGCGAATCTGATAATACTAAAACTTTCTAAAATAGTATATACACGTGAGATCATCGATTTGCAGATAACATTGAACTAGTTCAATGATAAGTTGACAACTCGAAGTAGTGAGATATGTGAAAAAGCGATGAGTAAACAATTGAAAACTTTTGAATTTGGTTACTAAGTTTAAATAAGCTAGGACCACTGCCTTGGTTCTAGCATCAATGATCGAACCATGTGGATAAACGGGATTCCCCAAAATGTGGCGTTGCTACAATTACGAAAAATTGTTGAGAACATCCAGGGCGTCATGTTATACGAAGAAATGATCTATCAAAGGGAAAGAAAGATGCACCTAGATAGGAGCGAAGTCTTAGAGAAGACATGGGTGGTCAACCCCAGAAAGAAGGACAAATTGCCAACGCGATGGCTTATGGCATCGCAAGAAGGAAAGCCCAAACGAGACAGAGCCGTTACAGAGTGTTAACAATACAACTGTCACTCTGGGGTTTATCGAGAGTTTATCAGGAAGACTACAAGTCGAAGAAAAAGTCTATGAGTTCGAAGGAAAACATATACAGAACATCAGATAAAGTACTCTACTATTAACTCGACAAGACGATCGAACGAACGAACAGCCACTGGCATACGTCCGACAAAGTCCAGCTTGAAGTTGGTTCAAGGATTCGTTCAACACTCGAAATAGTTCGAAAGCGAGGAACACGATGAGTAAATAACTGTGATAAGTGTGATTATCTCAAAGTGCAATAGAAGAATAAAGTTAAGTTAGAATCATTGAATGAAGTTATTGTATTCAATTCAGAGTACCACGAAGATACTACAAATAGATGCAACGTATTTATGCTTAAATTGAGGGCGTAATTTGTTCTAGTGCAAGATTATATTACATGTATGTACTTCATTATTAACAGTTACTAACTTGGTGTAACGATTTCACGCTGAATAAATCAGTTCATTACGGATTTTTATCCGATGATCCCAAATATCGAACAACGTCGACCGAGCCTATCTATCACGATTAAATTTAAGTGAGGATAACAGAGTGATGCGATCTACTAATGACATTTAATATATCGCCATATCAATTTAACCTATTTGGGTTTATAGGTCTACCTGAATGGGCGGTCACGACCGACAATGATATACCTATAATGTGAATACTTGTAGCTATTTGTTCCTAATTGCATAACTGGGATTGTGGAGTAGAAGTAATTGAACGGGGGTTAAGAGACAAAATAAATCAGTACAGGATAACTTATATATAGGAAAAACTAAGAGACGATGATTAATTTTGCTTGAGAAATATGCGAAAACGAATTAAAAGAGAAATTGAAAGATTTCAAACCAGGTTACTTTACGACGTTTCGATTGTTAGTATCCACAGTTTTCTTTGGGTGATGACTGGACTATTCCTTCGAGACATGACAATTTATAGGGCATTCCAGAGCTTTAGCCTGTTCCTGTTCCCTCTTTCCGCTTCACCGGTTTAGCGGAAGTTACGGATGATGTTTCCGGATCTGAAACTGGTTCTGATGTTGTACTTGGACCCAATTCTTCTTTTCTTTTCTGACAATCCTTTGACAAAGGTAAGATCAAGCAGTGGTTATGATTGTCTTCTTTGAGAAGCCCTTGCACGGCCATAGTGAAGATTAGAATTGACTGCGAGGACGCAGGTGGTCTCAGTAACGACTGAACAGTATTGGGTAGGTATGTGTCTGTTTTGCGTGTTGTAATACTTACCGAAGGTGGTCTACGATTCTGGTTGGTCTGCCTCTTGTGCTTGTCCCTCTCGCGGAATCTGAAGTCGTACTTATTACCTGCATCGTGGTGCACACAGCGCTAGGTTGTGGTGTGTCCGAATTCACTCGAAGATGTTTTTGGTGAAGCTTTTCAGGAGGATATCCACACGCTGAATGATCCACGTACCAGTGGTCGTATCCGTGGGGTATGTATCTATGAATGTTGAGGACTATCTGTAGGTGAACGCTCATAAAGCTTTTGATCTGGAGTCTGTATGTTTCCACACGATGAAGATTATAATGGTTAGAATCAGTTTCAATTATCTTACTTAGCGCGTCCAAGGAATCTCCTATCCGTTGAAGACGACGTGTCCTTTCAGTTGCGCCGTCCTTCAGGTAACTAATATCGCCAAACTCTTGTCAGGGTTGATATTAATCTTACAGAGATTAACCCACTTCTATAATATGTGCGCTTTTTGTTGCAGATCTCCTAGCGCGTATCTGATGGATCTGGCCAGCTGAGGTGTTTCGTCCACGTAGAGAGCTGATTCAATGAAGTTGTTCTCTGGCTTGGGCATAGATCACGGCTGAATTGGCCGTAGATAAGGGGAAGGCCACTCCTGACCAATTACATGCGGATTGTTCGATCGGTACGATCTACTCACTTAGTTTCTTTTGCTGAAAGTGATTATCATCAAAGTGTCGAGGTCTAAAAACTAAAAGACCGAGGGCCCTGGTGTTTATACCAGGACAAAGAGGATAGGTAGATCACTGCCCTGGAAGTGAAAAACTAGCTTCTCATTTGTGAAACATAAACAACGATGGGCAAAAAAAAAATGTTCATGAAGAAGCCTGAAATGAGCCTAAAATTTTCCAAAAAGTGAAGGATTTTGATTTGGTTCTGTCAGCTTAACGATAAAAATAACAGAACACACCGATTAAAAAAAGCCTTGAAAACAGTCGTTAGGGGGCATTAGGAGACTAAGATTATGACGTAGTCTGATTGAAGAAAATGTTTCTTTCAGTGGTTTTGCTAGCTTTTTTCAATGGTTCTGCTAGCTCAACGTTAAGTTATCTCCACAATATCTCCTTCAATGAAGAGCAAAACATTTTGGAATCGAGTACAAAATTAGACTGAAATTATGATAAAAAAAAGAATATAAAAATTCAAATTGGTTTTGCTAGCTTGACAGGAGTAAGATTTCATTCTGGTAACCTGAAGCTATAGGGCCATTTTAGTTTAATATTTTTTAAGATACAGGTTTTACACAAACATCGTATTACTCACTTCTCCCTGCCATTCATAACAAAACTCTTTCAAGGTCAGCTGTCAATGATGGCACGCAAGCCGATAACTTTCCACTTTCTTGAAAAAGTTATAGTGTTGAACTATTTTACCCGTGCTAGAAGTCATACATTAAAATATAAGACCTCGTTGATTCTTTGTTCGCACAAGTTTAGACTTCTGTGGGTTATCTTTCATAGAGGAGCCATATCCGATTGACGGCAAGTCAGATTTTAAACAGGGTTTTCAAAACATGAATAGAAACTCACTTTGAAAAAATAAGAGATTTCCCAAATAAAAAAAATTGGTTTAGAAGACATTTAACAATGTCCTGTAACAAGTATTCTGATTTCTAGGTATTGATGTTAACTCGTTCATAAACCAAACAACAATACTGAAAACATTCCATATTAGCGTCCAAGAAGTTTTATAATTTTTTGTCAACTGCCTACGAACAACCTGTCATGGTTCAAATAATTGTTAACAATTTTTTCAATTTAGTTCTCTAGAGAAATACCTAGCTCCGCCACTGGAATTCGCAAAGTTTCATTTGATTATGGAACATTATCAAAAGAAACCAAAAGAAGCAATTTGATACCTACCTGTTGTTAGGCTCGTTTTTAACTGGTTTGAGCACACGGACACATGAAAATGTTCCTAGCAAATCCTTTCACTTGCAATGTTATTTTAAGATCGAACACCTTGAGATTTCTAGATTCACGAACTAACCAAAAAAGAATATCACTTGCCATAATAACCACAAGTCTTTCGGATTATTTATAGCAAATTATTTTGAGCTTCACGTTTTGTGAATTAAAATCGCACGAATTCTAGAAATGGATTCCAGCAACTTTTCCGATTGTTAATTCAGGTAAATAAGGCAAACTTGATTTTGAATTAGGTAGCAAATTGCAATATACACAGCCAGAATGTTTAAATAGGAATGATGGTAGGCGGAGCGAGTGAAACAAGAGAGAATTGTGCGCCTGAGTCGGTCGACACGAGGATGGTAGTTAAGTTGCGCGAAAACAACAATGTATGCCACTTTGATAAAAATGACAAAATTAGTTTAATGCTTCTTTACTTCGATTCGACCGATTGGAAGTGATAGAGTACCTTTATTTTGCCGAAGAATTCGACGACGTTAGCCAGTATTTTTATTTTTACTGGCGAATGACGAATTTATTTTTACTGGCGAATGACGAATTCAATTCGCGAGACAATAATGGTGGTTATGATATGAAGGAATAGTGCAATGGACAGCGGATTTATTGCCAAAACGGCGTCTCGCAAGTAGATAATAGGTGCATATGTAGATATACAATTTTCTCAAGATTGTTACTTTCAGTTATTCGTTCCTTCACAAAAATGCCTGTTATTTTTATAAACAAATGCAAATGATCATTGATTATTATTAGTTTAAAATTTGTTGAATAGCTCATTTAAAAGATCTATCAATTCTTTATAGGAAAATGAATATTTCGAAATATTGACCTATTCCAACTACTTACATTGTGAGCTCTGATAAACTTCTGTCTGTCGGATAACTACCTACTTCCACGGCTGTAGGCAATTCAATATTTCCCAACAGAGTCTACTGTGTAGGTAGTTGGGAGAGAATAATGATTCGGAATATTCATTCTCATACGTTATACGTTAGTATCTCACCTCATAGTTTTCATTTTCAATTTCATTCAAACTGTTAAACTGTCGTCTTGACGTCTCGCCATCCAGCGCCCTCTAACGACATCGCCGTCATGCAGTTAAATGTCTTACGTCAATTCTGTGTACTCTGATGCATAGTTGCCAGCTGAAGGATTTGTCAATATTGTTTGCGATTAAGTTCGTGCAAAATTTGTCATACTTGTTGGTGGAACATGAGTAGAACGTTGAATGATAATCGAAAATCGAATTATATGACAAAACTTTAACATTAATATTCCTTTATCACGACAAAAAGCTACCTCACTCTCAATGGACAAAGGTTGAAGGTTCTATGGCTGTCACTCTGGGACAAGTCCATAAAGTTATTTGTCTGTATTTCCGAAGCATAGATCATATACAAAACATAAAGTCTGGTGAGATAATCATACCTATTATATAAAATATTTAAATGCGAAATGTGCTAGCAGAACTTGTAACTTTCACATTCAGATGCAGACCGTTGACAATTAAATATTAATTCAATGATTTGAAATTTTCTAGGTAACTTGGCATTAACCGAAAAACATTCAACATGGCCGAGATGTTTCGTGTTCTGTTTCAAATATTTTTTTTCATATTTACACATTCCATCAAGAAAAACTGGTGTTACATTTATGCATTATTTTTATGATTTATATGTCCTGTATTGTAAATCTTCAAAAATATAATAACTAAAGAAATAATGCAAAGATATGAGTTTTCTAGTCTACAACAAGTCAACAATGTTTATTCAAGCTTTTGCATGAATTACAAAATTTTTGTTATACTGTATTTTGTGTGGGGCCCTACTATAGGCTTATGCCTCTTCAGGGTTAGTGGATTGTTTGTGTGGTCTCATGTAATGAAATCTAATGTTGTGTTGTCTTATGTTGCCATGTGTTCCTCTTGTTTTTCCGTTAGAGTTTCCAGGTCAGTTGCAGTGGTCATTGGAATTTGGGTACAGGTTGTAAGGCCGGGGGTAAATGGGTTCCGATTTCAGCTACCTCCAAGACGTAGTTGCTCGCTATCCGATTCCCAATGGGTACTCCTCTAGGATATCCTGGATCTGCTTCGGCGGATCTTCCATTGCTCCCAGGAGTCTTGCTGGGAGAAACGGGAGCTTCTTCCTAGGTATCCTTCTGGGTCCTCCACGCGGAGTCCAAGGTGTTGTCAGCGTGTCAGCTGAACTGCAAGTTGCAGTTGAATTGTAGCTCAGGTAAGCTGCAAACATTTATCTTCTGGATGAAAAACAGGTAAGTAATATACTTGTCAAGACCAACGGCGATATATTTCTCAATATCACTTTACATTGGATTTTTTATGTGACATTTTCTTGTTGCTCAACATGTTATTGACAATTCCAAAAATAAGGATGTATGTATTCCTGAATTTTACTCTACACTATTGGGGAAAATAATTTGAAAACTACCTCTTGGATTGAGGACCGATGAGTTAGAGTTTGTTGATTTTCTTAAACATACAGGCGCAGATGACGAATTTACAATTCAACAATCCTCTATGGGGCGTTTCAAAAACTTCGCATTTGATTTATAGTAGTGTTCGGTTGAAGATCGCCCTAGCGCACGCCTATTCGGATCCAAGTTATAGTACAGTTGAATTATATTTTCGATTTGACTCGGCTTACTTAACTTTATTTTAATAAACCTGGATCCTCAATTTTAGTTTTATTGTTTTAGTGAATCAGTCAGTTGGACTCGTTGACTATCTACAAGGTGAGTAGTTTAGTTAAATAATAATTATTATTAGCAGTTGCAAAACATCTAACAACCTTTTCTTATTAACATAACAATTATTTGTTCAGAAATTGTTTCTAATCTCTCTCAATTTTTTTATGAACAGTATAATAGTTTTTAATCCAGCATATTG